>PVJA010007219.1:0-69557 GCA_004027025.1 Myocastor coypus | reverse complement strand
CCAAACGAGCTATTTGATGGGTTCGGTGCTGGAGCTTGGGCTGGAGGGGTTAAAAAAAAAAGGGGGGGGGGAGTGGGGAAAGGGAAGGTGGGCCAGGGATCTTGACCCAGCCGGCGCGTGGGCTCGGCTCCCAGCGGTGCGGTTTGGGTCTGGGTTGGAACAGGAAGTTAGTCGCGGGAACGCAGAGGTGGGGCAGCGGGGCACAGGGGGCTTTCCCGCGGCCGGTGCGCGGGCTCCGCTCCCAGCGGTGCGGTTTGGGTCTCTTATTTATCTTAAATAGAATCATCAGTCACTTATTTTTATGTGGTTTTTCATTTAGCAATTTACCTTGCATATATTTCCAAGATATGTATGCAACTTACTAGAAATGAAATTGCTGGGCCAAAGGATTGACACATCTTAATATTGTTAGATATGGCCACTTTGTTCTGGAGAGGCTGTACTGGGTTATACTTTGACCACAGGAATGTGAGAATTCCAATTTTGCCAATAATTATACTAAAGTTATCTGTTACCAATCTTAAGTTTTAAGCAGCAAAGCAAAAAAGTTAAAACAATTCAGATTAGTTTTCCTAGTATAAGTGATAAATGCATGAATTTTGTTATTCAATTTTGTCATTCATTTGCCTGTTCTAATTTTCAGACTGTTTCTTTTAGGACCAAAATGCAAATACAAAAACTTTATATTTAAGTAGTCTTGTGACATATGGTGTGCTTTGGATAATTATATAACAATAATAGTATAGAATGCTGTAACTTACAGAATATCTCCCAATGGATCCACTTTTAGGAACATTTTTCTATGCAAAATTCTCATAGAAAGGTAGAACAACCTAAATAATCTGTGTAGCATCATTACCCAGGTCCACCATTGCCATTCTCATTTGCTTGAAGCCCTGGGGGAATAAAGAACAGGCTTGTTGATTTTTCTCTTATCCTGTTGAAGGACATTCTCTAGGGTCGGCAGTGTGGTTGCTGTCCCAAGACTTCAGACTTCCTTTCATTTTCTTTTTCATTTTTTTATTGCTTTTAATAAAAACAGTGAGACAGTTTCAAAACACTGTAGGACAGCCACGATAATTAATATGATGCATATTGTTGTGTTCATAGTAGTTCAGAGTACAAGATGCAGATGTATAACTTTTCTAAACACTATTGGTACAAATATTTCTGCTCACTGAACTAACAAAGTAGTTATATGTATAGTCCAATATTTTATAATAGTAGTGGATCACGAGCATAGCTGGCAATGTCAGAAACTGTTGACTTGAGCCTTTTACAGTTCAGCATACTTATCTGGCTTTACTTTTTATGCCTCATGGTCAAAACTTTTCTGCTGATGGCTAAGGCCAAGTTAAAGGAAGACATACATAATAAAAGACGTAACTTTTATTCTGAAAAGGTCAGTCAGATCCCCTCAGGATTTACCTTGACACCATGTACAGCATTTTGTAGAACTTTTGTCAGTGTGAGCCGTCTGGATGAGTCACAGCCATTGCTTGACCAGTTTGCTCTTTTGAAAACCTGAGAAAATGTATTCTCTCTAGGTGACTCTCCTTAGGCACATTATACATTGGCAATCCCTTTCCTCTGTAGCCCCGTAATCTCCTTGAACAGAAAATTTGGGACACCACTGAGTTATAGGATGTTACAATACAGGTTCTCTTATGTCCAAATTCCTCACTGACCTTGAAAGACTAGGGCCAAAATATTGAACATTTTCTTTATATTTATTGCTAGAGTATTAGCAATAGTTAAAAAGAACACCATTGATTTTTGTAAACGCCACACTGTTGGGGCTCTGTTTTAGAAGAGGCGATCCAGCAGGCAGGTGAAGAGAAAGCGGTACACGGAAGACTTGGAATTCCGGATTTCAGACGAGGAAGCAGACGATGCAGATGCTGCCGGGAGAGACTCACCCTCCAACACCTCACAGTCGGAGCAGCAGGTCAGCAGCCACAGTGTTGTGTTCATGTGTGCACTTTGCTGTTGTTGAGTTTTTTAAATGTATTTAGTACAGGGTCTGTAGGATCTTACATCAATTGGACTCATAGTGATCCTCCTGTTTTCAGCTTCCAAAGTGCTAGGATTATAGGTGTGCATCACCACACCCAGTCTCAGTCACCATCTCAGCACACCCCAAGGGTGGGGCCAGCATGGCCTGCTGGGGATCAAACCCCAGTTCCTGAGCTTGCCTAAGCAGGTACTTTAGTCCACTGAGCTATCTAGTCTGGAACCCCTGTAGCTGGAATCTGCAAAGTTCCATGACAGTATTGCACTTTCCAGCAGGGGAACATTCATCTGATGTTGGCTAATGTGCTTGGGGAGGTTCGTTGTTCAGCAGTATCTTTTTAAAAGCCCAGTTCACTGAAATTTAGTTTTGAGCAAGCCTATGATATGTAATTTGACACAATTTTGGAGAATTAATGGTCTATGCTGAGGGAAGAGCAAGAACTAGCATATGAGGCAGCTGAATTTACCTCTGAGAATTCAGTGCTATAGCTTCTGGGATTTTAATAAACCACTCAAGCTCATCTCCTGCTGCTCAGCACTGTAAGAGCCCCTTTATGAAATTACTGCCTTGTAGTACCCAGCAGGGCACACTATTCTCTGTGCAATGTAAATGATGGATAAAATAGTTTGGATAAAATATAGATACTAATGTAAGATTATTGTAAAGAACTTTAAAAATAATATTCTTTTTTACTATTACTGTACTTTAGTTAACAAACTCATAACACATTAAGAAGTATAGAATATTAAATGCAATTTTGCATCTTATTTGGTAATTTGTACTATATTAAGCAGTGGCACAATGTTTTATGCAATCTCCATGGATAAAAGCTGCCTATGATAACAAAATGATGAGTATATTTACCCCATGGGTATAGATGAAGAAAAGTTGTATTTTTGACTGTTGTCATGCAGAGATTATTTTCTCTTGGCAGCTGGAGTTTCTGAATGCTCTCTGGCTTGAGGGACCCATGCTAGTCTACGTAATTAAATCACATAATCATGGAGTAATAAGCACAGCTCTTCCTCTTGCCTTTTTGTAGAGTGAGATTTTTTGTTCTTTTCAGTCATATTTCCCACTGGTGATTTTGTACTGTGATTTAAAAGTGTGGACATAGTGGCAAAGAGGAATGATGTTTTTGCTTTTGTAGCATGGCTTGAAATGTCTTCTATTTGGATTGATTTGTGCTGCTTTATTTTCTTAGGAATCTGCTGATGCTGAAGGCCCAGTGGTAGAAAAAATCATGAGCAGTCGTTTAGTGAAAAAGCAGGTAAACACCATTTGGAAGAATCAAAATCCATGATGCATATGACTCTGTTAGGATTACTTGCTTTGTAATTTTCTTTTAAGAGTCAACTATTGTAAGGCAGAATTTCTGGTAATATTTTTCACCCTGTTTGACTTCTTAGTCCTGTAGAAATCTGTGGAACAGTTTAACCTCAGATAAAGTTAAAATACATTAAGCCAATAAGTTTAAATATGTTAAGCTTTGCTGCATCACTCTGAGTAGGCAAGGAGCTCAGAGATCTCTAAAGAAATATATGGGATTCTCCAGAGTTATAGACTCCCCTTGTTATTAAAAATTATTCATAAAAAACTGAAACATGCATTTCCCTCTCATCTCCTTTTGGAAGGTCCCCCACTTCAGCCTCATCGTGGGATAGAGTCTTTATTCTTCTGGCAAGGAGATGTTTTCTCAAAAATTTTGTAACTATTTTTCATTTATAGTTGAAATATTCATGCTGTATTACCAGTGAAATAGAGGCTTGTTTTCAGTGTAATTTTTGAAGCTGGTATTCAGAGTCAATCAAAGTTCATAGTGGTTTACAAAGGTAATCTCTAAAAACTTTGATTATCTTCTTGAGGGATGCATATACCCTTTTGTTAGTATACACTTGTAATATATAACACTTGCATTCCTTATGAGAAGTGGGTACATGCCTGCAAGGCCATCTTAATTCCCTTTTTCATCCCCTTTCCCTTCTTTCCCTTCATGCTCCATCCCATCCCTGGAGCCCTTTCCTGCTTCCTGTACCTGTGTGCAGTTTATGTTCCTTGTGTGGACTTGGTGCATGGACTCATACGTGTTTGAGTGAAGACTTCTAGTCACATGTGGACTTCTACTGATAAAAATTCCCTGTTCCATCACAGCTATCTCTGTTCTTGTCCGGCTTAGGAAAGCACTTTACCTCTTTTAAATAATTATGTTGATACCCAGGCATGTTTACATATTCCAACATGCAATTTTGGTATCTCTAGAAAGTGATCTCCTTTGAATATAGCTATCCTTCCTTCAGCTTCAGTCAGTGCAGCCCACAGTTATTTATATTTGCTTTCAAGATGGGTAGAAGTGAAACTTCTGTGTATTTTTTTTTTTAGCACTATGGATTAAACCTAGGGCCGTGTACATGCTAGGCAACACTGCCACTGCTCTGGATACCACAAAGTCCCCTTCAGTGTTTGGATATGTGAAATAAAGTAGTTTCTCTTTAACAAAATGTACACAAAGGATAATTTCCCAGTAAGAAAGATGCGGATCAGAGGAATTACGGGATTTAAATTGAGATCCCAGGCTTATGAAGTAGCAGCTCTTCGCTATCAAATTCTTTTAGCAAGAGACCCTTGAAAATGTCATTGCATCAGACAGTAAACTTATCACCATCGGTACTGTTTGCTTTTCTATAGTGTGAGTCAGAGTATAGATATTTTATCAGTTTGTATAACTGGTTCATATGAAATGATCAAGAAGAGTATGTAAAGATATTTTCAAAGGGAGTTCAGGGGTGGGCTGTATCTGAGGCTATCTGATGACACTAAAGACTTCTCCCGTAATGAATTAAATGACAAAATTTCAACCAATTCTCCCACCTGTTCAGGCAGAAGTGAGCACCATTTAACTCATTCAAATGGTTATATTTTATCCTCCTAATGTCTCTAGGACTGTTCATTTGCAAATTGTAGATATATGGTAAAATTAAAATTGACATGCTTTAAAGAATAGTCCCCTTCACTGAATTGAAGTGACTTGTTTGAGTAAAAAGCATGTCATTTGATGGGATACACTGATTTTCATTCAATTGATAGTACTTCAGCAGCCTACCCAGCAGGTTTGGGGGTTTTAAATTATAATTAGCTCTGTTATTCAGAGCTACTTAGGCTATGCATTATGTAGGACATTGCTTTTTTTTCCTTCTGGGTTACCCCTCCCCCTTTTTCCTTAGCTACCCGTTAAAGACAGGTGTGTATATTTTGGGCATAGATGTTGTTATCATCTACTGAATGTCCAGTTTGTCTTACTGTAGGGCATTGAAAATGACAATTTAGCCAGAAGTGGTGGTACACACTTACAGTCCCAACACTCAAGAGGCAAAGACAGGAACATTGCAAGTTGGAGGCCAGCATGGGCTAAGAGTGAGACTGTTACAACTGCATGTTGACCGAGCATAGATAACAACTGTAGGTAAAAGAGGTGAATTTTAGGATGGAGAAAATTATTGAAATGTTGCCCTGGAAGGAGCTGTGTGATTTGGGACACGATCGGAAGGGCCCTCTGAGTGCTGGGATTAGAGGCATGCACCACCACACTGGGCAAGGCTTCTATTTTTGCACTGTAGTTTAGCGTTGTTTGTCCAAGGTAGCTACTTCACTTGTAAGAGATTGCTTACAAAGATTTTTCATCCTTTTTTTTGTATTTTAGGGAAGAGTCTAAAGGGTGTTCAGGTTTTCCCTAAAAGGTTGAACTCGTAGTGATCCGCCTGTTTACAGCCTCACAAGAGCTGGGATTACAGGTGTGTGCCACCATGCCCAGTCTCAATTGCCATCTGAACATGCTACAAGGGCAGAGCTGGTATAGCAGGCCCAGCGATCAAACCCCTGGCCCCTGCACCTGCTTGCAAAGGTGATTTAATCTGCTGAACTATTTGGCTGGCTGAGATTTTTCATTCTTTCAGGCAATGTAAGTATCAAATACTGGACAGTCTTTTTGCACCCAAGTGACCACAGGAGTCGATCTCTTTTACAGTCAAGGATTCTGGCCCATGTGAAGAAAGAGAGAGGGGGCTTGCTCTGCTTAGAACTTCAGACTTAGGAATGATAAAGGTTTCTGTAGACAAGCACATTTTACAGAAGTAGTCTGTTGAACATATGAAATTAGAGTGCTTAATGGTAACTATTCATGAAATACTTTTAAGTGGGATATGTGTGTGTGTGTGTGTGTGTGTGTGTGTGTGTGTGTGTGTGTGTGGTCCTGGTGCACAATCTCTTACTCATTGGGTATACATATCCAAGGATGATGTCTGAAAATGGCATAGTGTGACGTATTGGAGGCTGGTCAAAATGACTACTTACTGAATAACTGAAATGGGTGAACTGAAAGCTCATCCATTCACATACTTCAACTGTTTTACCTTTAAAAAAAATAAAGAAGTCAAAATGATTGTATTTATATGAAAGGCAAAAGTGAGAAGCAGTCCTGTTTCTGTTCTAAGGCAAGGAGAGGAAATGGCTGTCATGCAAGTGTGGTCACTTAAACAAAACATAAGTGCTATATTTAAGGACATCTGAAAGGTTCAGACCCAGGACAGTTCTACACCAGCTTTAGGTATTGCTAAGTGAGTTCCCTTCCTCTCAGACATTTCTAGACATCTTTTCCCCAATTTTTATAGGCAACAGGGTTGTTTTGGTTCCCAGATATGGCAGTTTTAGTCTACAGCTAATCGACCTCACTACCTTGGGCCTGTGACAACAAATCATGGCAGGAGTTCCTGATGGAGTGAAGCTGTTTACTTTGCGGTCAGAAAACATGAAAGAGAGAGGAGAGAGGAGGCCTGGGCTTATACTACTCCCACTGAGGCCATGCCCCCAGTTACCCAAGACCTATGAAGCCCCACCTCCTCAAGGTTTCTACCACCTCTCAAGAGCACCAGAGATATAAGCACTTGGGATCATGGGCCTTTTGGGGACACTTACCATCTAAACTACGTCTACACTTCTTGTTAGGTATCTTCACAGCAAGTTTCTAGAGGATTAGCTGGTCATAAGGAGAAAATGAATATTGGTGAGAGTTGGAAACAGGTGGTTGTAAGAGAACTTCCTGGGAACAGAAGTGAGATAGAATGAAAACTGTTTCTGCTATTGGAGATCTGCTCCTAGGAATTTTTGTGTCCATGTGGAGTTACAGAACTGTGAGAACATTCAGAACAGCAATATAGCAGAAGATACCAAAAAGAAGAAAGTTACCATAGAAATGATAAGTCTTATCTCATCACTACCTAAAACATACAATTTTTTAAAAAACCTAGAATTGAAGGAAATACGGTTATTATCAAAAGAGTAAAAACCCAGATATTTGAGTTCTACTCTAATTTTAGCTGTCATGGTATGTTGTAGGAAACATGAAAAATCTAACTTTCATTGTCCCAAGTTGTCTATTGTGCACTGTCTTATCATTGCTCTTCTGCTGGAGTCTCTTAATTCTGATTAACGACAATATATTTTTGAAATGGTAATAGAATAGGGAAATATTATAGCTGCATCCTGGATGGATTGTTACTTTAATTGACTTTAATTTCTCCATAAATTAACTCCAGGTTTATATGGCTGGCTTTTGAAGATATTTGGCCATCATTTCATTTCATTTGAGGTAACTAAAGTCTGTAAAAATGATATCCTGAATACACTGGCTTAGAAGCTGTTTTATACTTAGGACCTTTTACAGACCCATTAGGGACAGCCAGTTATTAATAGGCATTGACCACATTCCTGAATCTCTTGTTGATGCTCTTTAGACAAGCTGAAAACTGTACACATCTCAGGTTTAACTGATACAGTGAAAATTGGTAACAAATCTTAGGTTCATAGTTATTTAAGCTAGCTTGAAGATTATAGATTGAGGGAGATTGTACCTTTGGAAAGATCTGTGACCGTCTGTTCCAGTAGACATGTTTTCTCTTTTGTTTGTCCTCTGCTGTGTTCCTACTTGCCTTAATTTTTTTGAGAGCATGTATAAAGTAGGGTAGAGCCCATGTATGACCTCAAGACAGGATTTGAGGCTTTGGGGGCTCTTGTACAAGTGTAAAGGCAACTCTGTAACATCTGTAAGGGGTATTTATGTTTTATATCCCTGCTTTATCTGATCAAATGTTCCAGAAGAAAATTACATATTATGATTTGTTTAACAGCCTACAACCAAAAGGGAGGGAGGGGGAAGGAGAGAGAGATGTCTAAAATATCACATAAACATTATCTTCTGCATACACTACAGCAGGTAGGCTCAAGGGAGATGTTACAGATAATCTTACCGCTGAAAACCCTTGGTTTGGCTGACATGTATCAGGATTGTAGCCTCGCCTAGATGAAGTATTTGGAGTGTTAATTTTATTTGGCTGCTATGTAAGTGAGACATCTTGTCTGAGAGGTTTTAATTGTACCACTGAGTAAAACTAAAACTATGAATAGTGATGCACTGAAATTACAGCATAAGAACAAGGTTTAGTTTTATATGGTTTCTTGTTTAATGTTATTAACTATATGGAGAAATAAATGTCTTTTAAATATTTTAAAACATTACAAAACCCACAATGTAAAGTTGCCATGAGGCAGCCAAAAATAATACATATGGCATTCAGGAGAGCAGTTGCTAATTGGCTGCTGCCTGAGAAAATGGTGCACTTGGCGTCTACTTAACACTGTGGGTTTGGCAGGGAGCCAGATTTGGGGTCAAGTTGTTGTGAATGAAGCTGCATGTGGTTAGGGAGGAGTTAAAATGATTCATGTCTTAGAAGCACAGGCCGTGGAATAGGGTAGTGCGCCCGCCCGCCTGCCCGAGTGTGTCAGGCCTCATCGCCCAGGTCTCCTGTGGCTCACAGCGTGTGAGTCTTTCCAAGGAGGCCTTGCCCTGCCCTGCTCTGCTTAGGCCATTTTGTGCTCCTGCGGGAATGAGCCAGTGCTTTTGAAATATTCAAGTACATGGTTTTAAGTATGTGCCTGAAATTTTCTTTTGTTGCAGAAGGAATCTGGAGAGGAGGTAGAAGTTGAGGAATTTTATGTGAAATACAAAAACTTGTAAGTACATTGTGGGTTTTTTAAAAAGTGTGTGTGGGCTATATTTTCAAAGTACCTTATAACCTTTTATTTCAAAACTGAGATTTAGAAAATGAGGGTATGGTTTGTTTGTTTATTTGATGCCTTGGAGGTTGTTTCCTACTGATTTCATATCTTTGATATTTTATAAATTTAATCTCCCTAGAAAATGTGTAGTTGGTGTCAAGTCCACTAACTGTCATATAGAACTAAATTCTTTTTAGAAAGAAGGAGAACATGTGAAAATAGAGAAAGAAGTAAGGTAACCTCTCCCTATTCTCAGAGTCTGGCCTCCAGAGTTGTTCTTCATCCCAGGCATCTGAGACAGAGCTTCACTCGGAGGGGAAGCCTCTAGAAAAACCATGACCTCATTCAGGCTTTAAAATGCAGTGAGCTGTGACTTTATCTGGATTTTTTCTGTATTTGTTTAGTGAATTTGAGTTGCATTAATTTTATTTTTATTTTTATTTTTTATTTATTTATTTATTTATTTATTTATTTGTCTTTTTGAGACAGGGTCTCGCTATGTAGCTCAGGCTGGCCTTGAGCTCACTTTTGTAGCCCAGGCTGGTCTCGAACTCACACTGATCCTCCTGCCTCAGCCTCCCAAGTGCTGGGATTACAGGTGTGCGCCACCACGCCCGGCCAAGTTGCATTAATTTTAAAAATCTGAACGAAAAAGAAAAAACAGCAAGTTGTTTTCATAGATTCTATTGTAAAGTCTGTTGTAGATTCTGTAATTCATAGATTGTTTTGTAGATTCCAGTGTAGATATAGACAGTACACTTTTCCCAAACCACAGTATGATGACTCAGCATAATTTTAAGGATCAGTAGCTATCCTGCTGAGGACTAAGATCATTGACTAACCTGAGTAACACACACAGAATAATAAGAACGAAAAACATTCATTCATGATATAAACAGTTTACTCGTTCTAAGGTAAAGAACTAAAGAATCATGCTAAGAACTTGCAGATTTCTAGGCTTTGTGAAAACAGCCACAGAAAATTTACACTATCTTACAAAATTAAAACATCATTATTGTAATTATAAGTAAAACGTTTTACTAAATAAAAAGACAAATTACCCTTTGCAATTTTAATAAGAATTGTTTGACATGAAGCCTGATGGCTTGTAAGTGTTAGCCATTGGCACCAGGTTGTCCATAGAGCACGATGATTTCACAACATGTGCAAACTGCATCTGTCTGCCATGATTTCCTTTGCTGGGTCCTTGAAGTGAAGGTCAGGATAAATAAGGCAGAGAGGTGAGCTAAGTAAACCAGAGCGGGAACAGTCTCTCAGAGATATATCAAATTCAGACAAGAACAAAGAATCTTAAGTATCAGTTGCCAAAAACAACCCCTGTTAGACAGGCACCGGAGTCAGCATGTAACACTGAGTCTAAGGTACTGGTATCCGTGTGAGCCTGTTAGTAACTCCAGAGAAGATACAACTGCCATGTAGGGAGGGCCAGTCCTGTCAGTCATGAGAGGTGAAGGAATAGGAGCTTAAAAACTAGCCTTCCTGTCTAATGTTATCGGGATATAAAGAAGATTAAGGTTTTTCTAATATTAAAAGCTGTTAGAGCCAGCAAGATCGCTCGGCCGACTAAGTAACCACTTACGCAAACTCAGGAACTGGGGTTCGATCCCTGGCACCACATGCCATGCTAACCCTGCCTCCAGACATGCTGAGCCAGCCACCAAGTCTAGGCATGGGAGGCTGAGACAGGAGGATCACTATGAGTCCCAGCTGTGTAGCAAGACCCTGTACCACATACATTAATAAAAAAAATTGAAAGCTTTTATTAACCTATTTTGATATAATTTCAGACATACATTAAAACTGCAAAAATGGTAGAATTCCTGCTTTTTATCTTTGTAATTAATGTCCATCTTTTAAAAGTTTTGAGACTAAGAAATGTGGTAATGGTGGCTAAGCAGTGATTTATTAAGTCAATCAATATTTCAGATTTATTAGGTTTCTACCTTTTTTCTGATTTGCTAATTTATAGATGTGTAGACTTGTACATTCTTATTGTAACAAATATGTCTAATTCTTTTGTAATATTATTTAATTTTCCCACATCATCCGAGATTTGGACAGTGGGCACCCCTTCAAAGTGGCTCCTCCATTTTTTCACCCACCTTTCTTTCAGTGCTGGCACTGGACTGTGATCTAAGCTGTAGTTGTAATTTCCCTGTTGCAGTCCTGGAATCAATTATTTCTCCAGATTTTTGATTATTTTTATTAAGAGTGCATTTAGAAACCAACGCTTGGGTTGTGGCTGTGCTCACTGCTACTGAAGAGTCATTGCTTCTAGTCCCTGTCAGTGGATAAAGCTAGGATAGTGCACACACGTGTATACATGTGTGCACGTGTAACTCAGACATATGTGTGCCTGTTTATTGCATGCATGCATGTATCTATCTGTCTCTCCCTTACCCCAACAGCCATTTGGCACATCTTGGTTCACTGGACTCAGTAGATGTATCCTGTCTTAGCTACCCCATTTTTGCCATTTTATTTAGAGTTTTTGTTTTTTCTGTGTTGGTGAAAATATGAAGGCTCAAAAACTGAGACTGTAACCAAAAAGTGACTAAGAGAATAACTGTCAATTTTCTTCCTTTTTACCCCATTCTACCTAGTTCTTCATTTATTTGAGCTTTATTCTTTGAGTGATTTTTATGTATGGTATTAAAATTATGAACCATCAAAACATTTTTGCTCTTTCTTATGACTCTGTATTTTGTAAATATTGGTTACTAGGGATTGCCATCTTTTGTTACAGTTACATAACACTTCGTTGCATACTGTAGCTGGCCAGTCTGCTGTGTATATGAGGATATGAACAGTGTCTGGTGCCTTACAATTATAAATAATGCTATGATATGTATACTCATGTATATGCATTTTTCAAATTATTGGAACTATAGCTTCAGGGTGAACTACTAGAAGTGGGTTTTCTAGCCCCCCCCCCCCCCAAAAAAGGCAGATTTTTTGTGGGAGCGGGGTTTACCAGGAATCAAACTCAGGACTCCTGCTGGCCAGGCAGGCACTGTGCCACTGAGATGTATCCCCTGCCCCAACAAAATGATAGATTTGCATGTAGTTTTGAGAAGTTGACAGTTTGTATTCCTGTAAGCAGTATATAAGAATACTGATTTCCTTAAAACCTACGCAATGTATAGTGTATATTGTCTTCTTAATTTTGTAATATTATATTTCAGTGAAATTCTAGTTAGCATTTTCTCTTTTGGTGACTGAGAACATTTTCCATGAAGTCTAAAGCCACATTGATATCACTTAACTGTGTGTATCTTTCGTGCATTTTTTCCATCACCCCTCCCTTGATTTTAACTGTTCTGGTCCTTTGTTTCGGTTGTGAGCTGTAGCTGTTTCTTCAGGTTCAATTGTATACTGATTTGATTAATGTGTGTATTGCTCTATAATTTTTTTTTAAACTTCCAGTTAGATTTTTCACGTTTTTTAAAAATTTTATTTTATTAAATCTGGCTTTTGAGTCATAGGCTGAAAGGCTTTCCCTATTCTCATGTTAAAGAAGAGAGCACCTATGTGTCTCTAGTCCTTGCAGGGGTTCCCTTTCTCTGCTTGGCTGTATGATCCATATGATGTTCATTGTTTATGTGGTATAGTCTTGACTCTTTATTTTATTCTTCTCCATATATAGCCATGTATCAGTACAACAACAAGGACACATTCTGAGAAGCGCACCATCAGTTCATGTCCTCTTTATACTGCCATCATACTGTACACTCATGCACACCTAGGTGGTCAAGGTCTGCCAGTCACTGTGACCTTGCAGCAGTAAGTACTGTAAAGGTTATATGAGGCTGCCAAGTTAAACATAGTACACTGGCTCACAATGAATTTTGTACTGTAGGAGGAGCATGCTCTAAAACAAGACAAGAGTGTACTACATACGTGAACTAGTAACATACTTTCATGTAACTGGCAATGCATAGGTTTGGCTACATGAGCATCACTACAAGCACACAAGCAATGAGTTTTGCTAAAACGTTGTAACAACTACAGCATCTCTAGGCACTAAGAATTTTTTAGCTTCATTATAATCTTATGGGTCCATCAACTTACATTTGGTCTGTTATTAATCACTGATCAATGTTGTTAGGCAGTACATATCTATTTTTCTCTTACTTACAAATCTATCTTTGGAGTAAGAATGTAGGTGGGTGATGCTTGCCCAGTGTAAGGCCCTGGATTCAATCCTTAGTTCTACAAATTGCAGTAGAAGAAGGAAGGAAGGAAGGAAGAAAGGAAGGAAGGAATCCATGTTTACCAGGCATTTGAGATATATCTGTACTTTATGCCTTTGATCTGTTTTTTTTTTTTTGTATTGATGAGCCAGTACCACATTCACATAAAAATACCTAGTACATTTTAATATCTGCTACATGTAGCTTCTCCTAGTGGATTCTCTTTCATATTTTCCTAGATATTCAGCAGTTTTGTTGTTGTTGCTGTTGTTTTTTTTTTTTTTTTTTTCCTTGCACTAGCAGTTGAACTCAGGAACTTGCACTTGCCAGGCAGGTGCTATACCACTGGACTATATCCCAAGCTCAGCATGTTTGTCTTTACATTGGAAGTCTGTGTTAACTTGTCTCGTTCCATAAAAATTCTTGTTTGTATTTTTATTTATCTTGCGTTATACTTACATATTTTCTCATATATAACTTGTGTGAATGAACGCTGTTTACTGATTAAATATGCTAACTTTATTGTTTAAATTGTTTCCCATGTTTTAAAGAGAGATAAAAATGATATAGAATTTCAAAACAAGATAATAGGAAATTAATGATTGTTATTATATTGCATATTGTTACCTTTAGTATGTTGAAGATAGTTGCTCAGGTTACAAAATATAAGCACACAAAATTAATCAAATAATATAAACACTAATTGTTCCTTTCAATGAACTAATCAAAATTAGTAGTATGATTACCCTAGATATATATTTTTTTTTCCTTTCCTCATCCCACTTGTTCTTTTGAGTAGTTTCTTTCCCTTTCACAATATCTGTTGTAACTTTTGGGTCTTACTTACTCTCTTAATTTCTTACAGTAGGGAGACAATATGATGTTTATACATGAGAGTTTGGTTTATTTTGCTTACAAGTATGGTCACTAGTTGCAGTCATTTACCTATAAAAGCTTCAAAAATCAGGTCCCCATAATTCAAACACCCAATCCAAAAATGGGCACCTAGGTGAATACACACTTCTTAGATGAAGAAATATGAATGGCAAATGAATATATAAAAAAAATTCAAAATCACGAGGCATTTGATAAATGCAAATTTAAAGCAACACTGAGATGCTACCCCACCCCGATAAGAATGGCTATCATCAGAAACCTAATCCATAACAAATGCTGGTGGGACTGTGGGGGAAAAAAGGAACCCTTCTCACTGTTTGTGGGAGTATAGACTGGTGTAAGCACTGTGGAGATCAGTGTGGAGATTCCTAACAAAACTAAGATTAGAGGTAGCACTCAACCCAGTAATGCTCCTTCTGGGGTATTTTCCCAGAAGAATTAAAAACATCATACCACAGTGATATATGTATGTTAACTTTATATCCTGCTATATTACTGAATTATTTAGTTTTTTTGTGTTTCAGTTACTTTTCTAAATGATTTTATGGGTGTTTCCTACTACATAATCATTTAATCTGCAAATGGAAGTAGTTTAACTTACTTTCCAATTATTATGCCTTTTCCTATTTTGCCTTCCCTGGTGACACTGGCCAACATCCCTGGTACAACACTGAATAGTAGTGGAGCTCCTGTGTACCTATACCTTGTTTGTGACCTCTGTGAAAAGATTGGAAACCACACTTTAGAATGGAGATTTTTCTGTATTTAATTTTATTAATGAATCCCCTACCAATGTTCATATATATATTTTTTTAATTTTAAGGAAGGGTCTTACAGGGTGTTCAGAGTCTCACAACTAGATCAGAATCATAGTGATTCACCAGTTTACAGCGTCCCAAGAGCTGGGATTCCAGGCATGCGCCCCCACACCCAGTCTCACTTGCGCTGTCTCAGTGAGCCCCAGGGGCTGGCTCGGCATGGCACAGCATCGTAGGGATCAAACCCTTGAACCACCACCTCCTGTGCCTGCTTGCAGGTGCTTTAATCCTACCAGTTCTTATTTTTCTGAGCTTTTAAAAAATCCATTATGGGTATTGAGTTTTGTCAAAGGTTTTTTAACATCAGGAAGGACAATTGTATGATTTTTCTTCTTAGATATATTCATTCTTCATATTTTTAAATGGATTATCTAGTAGTGATCCAATCTTGCATTCCTGAAACAAATATGGTGGTTTTTAAGTTATGTTTTGTTCTCTTGTGCTTTGTACTTGCTAGGCAAGTTTTCCACCAATTACATCGCTCACCTGATGTGTTTAGTGTAGTATAGAAGTATATTTATTAATATTTTATCTAGAACTTTGAACTGACAGGTGAAAGGGTTATAGTGTTTGTTGTATTTATTTTGTACAGTCTTCATCATCATTAGGTGTAAATGCTATACTATTTGTATCAAGAGAAATTATGTTTTGAACTGAAATTTCATTTGCCAAAGTGACCATGAACTGTATTATGTATAAGGTCTGAGTTGAATTATTTTTATTAGCTATATAATATTTTTCATACAGTTTAATTCTTTATAACACTCTACTTGATTTAGTGCTAACTAGTCCACCAGTAAAACTTTACTTTTTTTAAAAAGAAATTACTTACTGAGATATAGTAGCCAACATTTGACCTGGTTTTTCTTCTTTCTTCTTTCTGGTTAAGCTTCCTGAGTAAGTTCTCAGGTTTACAGTTGTGGAGTCAGTGACTAAAAATTTAAGCCCAGTTTATAGGCTGCAGGTCTGGGCTGACACCACTCCTATGGTCCCATGTTTAGCTCAGGGATGCCTCCCTGCAGGGCTGTGTATGTGCTAGTCATCCTTGTGATGGGAATACTAGCTGCACGAGGGCCTTTTTTCTGGCAAAAAAAAAAACTAGCAGACTAGAATGAGTTGCTCTTACGATGTTTCTTTCTGGTTATCACAACATTGCTTGTTATTTATCAGAAATTTAGACAATAATAACTCAAAAGTAGAAGGTAAAATACTTGCAGTTTTACTACTCAAATAATCACTGCTATGTTCCTCTAACCTATTTTTTCTCTGTGTAGAGATTTATCTCAAATGTGTGTGTTTTATATATGTAGTACATTTATTTAAAGTATTTGCTCCTTTAGTCAATTATAGAAGGAACAAATTAGTCCTATCTTAGACAATGCACATTAGACATTGCATAAATGTCCATTATATGATATTTAGTATCATAAGAACTTTTCATATTTTAACTTTTTAAAAAGACTTCATAATGGCTGCATCACTTCTAAGTAGTAGGACCTTGAGCCTTACAGGAATGTATTCAAACATCACAGTTCTCTCTGATTTAATCACTGGAACAGGAAATCAGATAGTGGATTTGGGGGTGGACAGGGAAAGAATGACAGGAGAGAAGAATATTGAAATACCAAACGACAAATGTGTGATCACATCAAACATTAACTGTGTGCCTACTTCTCTCAGGGCAGGAAACCAGAGCACTGGGAGCATTGGAGGCCATGCTAGGGAAGGCAAAAATGTGCTCAGAGAAGAGGGACTTGCTCAGTGAGAGAGGGGATGTTAGTAAATGGAAATTCGCACTGGCCATTGGGCGGCATGGTGTGGGCTGATGCCTGAGGACTGAGGGTGGTGCTTTCCACAATGTTCTAGAGGATGAGAAAATCCCTTGGTGGCCAGTGCGATAGGCCTTGTGTGGTGACACCAGGGCGTCCTATATCCCTTATTTCCAAAGAAGTTAAAAATTTGCTGTAGTAAATTTGAACTTTTAATTAGATTAAAAGTATTTCTCAATTATATATAAAAGATTCAAAATTAATTCATAGTAAAGCCACTCCATAGTGGTAACCATTTTATACTGCAGCATGATATGTTAGCTATTGTGTACTGGATAAGAAATCTGGAAGGCTTGGGGCAGAAGGCAAAGGCTACCCATCATTTATTTCCTCTTATTCTCAAATATCAGTGGGTCTATTGAACCTTACTCCGTAGCCCTGTAAGTAATTAAGCAAGTTATTTTGTTAATGATTTGTGTTGATTTTTAAAATAACTTATATATAAAGTATTATGTCTTACATATTTCAAGTATATTTTATTCTTTCAGCTCTTATCTTCATTGTCAATGGGCATCTATAGAGGATTTGGAAAAAGATAAAAGAATTCAGCAAAAGATTAAACGATTTAAGGCAAAACAGGGCCAGAACAAATTCCTTTCAGAGGTATGGAATACCTGCTTAATTTTCTAAAGTATTTACTTTATTAAAATACTCTAAATTGTGAATTTTACTGCACTAAGTTATTAAGAAAAATTAGTTTGCCTAATTTGGCGTTATTACTTGCATATTGCTAACTGGTTGTTGCTAAAAATTTTGTAAACAGGAAATTTCTCATTCTTCCTGTTGCTTAGTCTGAAAGATAGCAGTCATGATATTATGTATAAATGGTGGTAATGGTATGATTAGAGGCTCGTGATGAGATTACAGTTAGTAAATGATGAAAAAAGTAAGTAGGCAGTTCATTGAGATTTAGAAGGTTGAAAAGTACTGTGACTCTGAAGTCCATGTTCTGGATATACAAGTTTAACTTGTGGTGGAAAGTATGTGGAAGATTTCTTTAAGACATTGCCTCTTGAAACAAATGCTGTGCCACAGTGTAGAAGCTGACATATTGTTACTGCCTGTGCCCCTTTTTCCCAGGTTATGACTTATTAAAAAACAGCAGTACTAAGAGCAGTGAAGAGAATCTACACTTATTAGAAGTAACAGGTTACCCCTACCACCACAGTCAATTACTTTTTTTTTTTTTTTTTAATGCTTTCTTTCCCAAGTGCTTACTGGGATTTTGTCTTTGGACTTTTGATCACCCATTTGGTTTCAATGGCGGTCTTAAGTACATGAAAGGGAAACTGTAATATTGAAAGATAAGTCAACAACTTGCTGATTTCTTAGTTCTTCTCATAAAAAAGTTAACCAAATGCAACCTGTAAAAAAGTATTAAAATTGACACAAAATAACATGTTTAACAGCCTGCTTCTTGCTACCATCCCTTTTGTCAAGATAAGGAGGACTGGGCAAAAGAGCATTTAGGGTTTTGGTAGCATAAAATCTTTGCACTCTGTTGGAACCTGATTTCACGGTCCCAGCAGGCAAGCTGTTGTAAAAGTCTGGTTGGATGGAGACCTTGTGGGTGCTCCTTCCCTACTCCCACATATGTGTTACTGCCTTTGGGACCCAGGGGACACAGGCTCCTTGGCAGGGTAGTAGTTTGTACGAAATGGAACAGTTAACTAAAATATGACTCATATCTTGGAGCATATGAAAGTATTTTTTGTTTGAAAGGGTTTTGAGGAAAATACTGAGATTCTACTCTGCATGGCCTAATGAAACTGAAGTTGAGTGGTTGTGCCATTGAACAGGTTAAATTACTAGCTTGTTTTAGAAAAAGACACCATATGTTCTGCTGGCCTTTCTGGGGATCTCTGGGAAGAAAAAGGAAAAAGCACAATGGTGTATCCCCATGACCACTTTTAAATCCTGGGCCTGTTTATTAAATTTATTTGGTCTCTGTTTCCTATAGTCACATGTTCTTTAGGGAACTGTGCCTTATCCTGCCTACACAGCCTATCCTATCATTTTTAGAAGTTGCCTGTACCAAGTTTGAACAACATTATTTTCTGGTAAATTTGCAACCAGAGATCAATCTTGAGTTCTGTCCTGAATGGGAGTGCACAGAGAACAGTAATGATCTCTCCCCACTCTCTGTTTATCTTCTTCTGGAGACTTCTGGTATTATGTGGCTCTACCACTGCTGAATTTTCAAATTCAGTTGCTTTAATTTTTTCTTTTTCACTTTAAGCTTTCTGTACCTCCACATTTGAAATTCTGTTCAAATAGATCACTTAGGCTAGAAATTTTACCACATACATAATGACATAGGTTGTTCACTTAATGGACAGAAATGGAGGAAAAGTTACATTTATCACTGAATATGAAAGCTTAGATTTAAGAACAACTTGCCTTAAAATTTTTGTCATCAAAACCTAGTTTGTAAAATTTTAAGGTTTATGTCAAGTATGAGTAATACAAACACACTATGTTGCTAACTCTAGAAAGTTTTAACTAAGCCAGTGCATTAATATGATAACATTTAAATTAACTGAACATTCTAGTGTATTTGTCCCTTACTGTTCACACCTACAAAAGTTTGAAGCAATTGAAGCACATGTTTGTATTTCTGCTGTTTCATAATTTACAGTTCACACCACTCAAACCTGGCATTTTATATGGCACTGTAGTGCAGAGAATGTTTATTCTCCTTAACAGATGGTGACTGACAGCTTGTCTTTTCAACCTGCAATTCAGGAGATAAGAGTGATGCCTGAGTGACTTCTAATATCCCTTTTTTGAAGAAAAAAAAAAAAAAACAGTTAATCTATAGTACCAAATACAATGTTGTGTCTTGTTTTCTGATTCAGACCTGAAGATTTATCTGATCCTGGCCTCTTTTACATATCTGATCTGTAACTTTCTCTGTACTGTGTTCTGTTTTCTGTAGGATAACTTCACAAGCAAGAAGTATTAATTCTTTTTTTTTTTGTCTTTTTGAGACAGGGTCTCGCTATGCAGTTCAGGCTGGCCTTGAGCTCAGTTTTGTAGCCCAGGCTGGTCTCGAACTCGCACTGATCCTCCTGCCTCAGCCTCCCGAGTGCTGGGATTACAGACGTGAGCCACCATGCCCGGCTTCATTTTTGTAAAGATTGTTAAAATATTAGATCAGTGACTCAATTTTTTAAGCTCTTTTATTTAACCTTATTGTTTTAAGTACAAATAAATCCTTCAAACATTTAAGATTAAGGACAAGGCAGTTACTGTAAGTGAGGTACTGACATCATTGGCAAGGACCACCAAACAGTATAAACAGTTCATAGTAAAATATGAAGTTTGTTCAATTCAGTGTTTGCAGCTTTTGAATAACATTCTATAAATGATGCTGTATGACATGAGACAACTCAAGTAGTTATGACTCCAGTAGCACTTATGTGCATGGGTTTGATTCTTTCTTGCAAACTGTAGTTTCAAGAATGCTAAATTTGTTGTATGCCACAAGCCTTTTGGATTGCTCATTAGTGAATTGTAATTTCACAGTTCATTTAAAATATTCTCAAACATTTTCTCACAATAAAAGGTTTCACACAGTAATTAAAAGACCTAGTTAACAAAGTCTAAGAAGTTTGATTCTCTCATGGGGAGTGATTTTGCTAAATTGTAGCATTTTAATTAACATAATTTTCTAAAATAAATTTTATATTGTGACGCAAAATATTATTGACTGCTAAAAAGTAAAACAGTTTTTCCTCTCAGGAAATAAACATTTAAACTCTTTTTCCTTTGGTACAGATAGAGGATGAGCTTTTTAATCCAGATTATGTGGAGATTGACCGGATAATGGACTTTGCACGTAGCACAGATGACCGGGGAGAGGTAATAGGAGATCATTTATATTATAAAATATCAGTTCAAGCAGTTCTTGTGTGTTACAGAGAAGATGAGAGGAACCTAGATCTGGTTTTGATTAGAGCCTTGGATCCTGATCTTTTTGGTCTAAGTTTACCTGGCACTTAATATTAGTTTTATAATTGAATAATTCTGCTAAGTATGGTTTTATGTAATCTGAGACCTTTTTTAAAAATTCAGTTTCCAGTCTTATGTACATTAGCATTGTTTTTACAGTTATAGAATGTGATTGGTAAAGCTCTCAGTGCGTTTTAGTTGTCTATCATTCAGCAAAAACTGCCCTTATGGATTCTTTTAAGAAGAGAATTTAGGGCCGGCCAAATAGCTCAGTGGATTAAGGCACTTGCAAGCAGGTGCAGGGGCCAGGGGTTTGATCCCCAGGTGCAATGAGACAACAATTGAGATTGGGCATGGTGGTACACACCTATAATCCCAGCTCATGGGAGGCTGTAAACAGGCTGATCACTATGAGTCCAATCCAGTAGTGAGACCCTGAACACCCTGTGACCCTGTTCCAAAACACACACACACACAAACGAGAGAGAGAGAGAGAGAGAGAGAGAGAGAGAGAGAGAGAGGGAGAGAGGGAGAGAGGGAGAGAGGGAGGGAGGAGAGAGATTAATAGTATTTGGCATTGGACACCCTAAGTGAAGTTGATGAACTTCCTTTAGTGGGCTACAGAAGAAAATAGAAACTTCTTTTTTTTAATGTATGATCCCAAACTTGGTATTCTCATGTGGCTTTGTAGGCCCTACAAGATTAGAGTGGCATTTTATAGGGAAGTTAAGAATAAAAACAAGTCTAGTATTTTCTGACCATGTGTGTCATTAGTACTGTACTCACCTACCATGAATTGTGTCATTCCTGGCTGCATCATATAAATTGAGATTTATACATAAGTGTTTGGATCTTTTTCATCTAGGGGAAGTCTGCAAAGAGTGCCTAAGTTACACTAAACTCTGAATAGTGAAATTCCCAGTGTTTGAATGTGGGACTATATGTGTAATATTGCACATTACCTTTACCTTTTTTTGTTGTTTTGTTTAGTTGTACTTAAAACAATGTTTTATTGTATATTTACATTGTATGCCAAATATTTTGAACATCACAAGAAGATTAGCATAACATAGTCTTAAAATGAGGGCCAACATGTGCAAGGGTTTTCTAGAGGAAAGAAAAAGTGGAAATCTTGTTCATCTGTCTTATCAAAATATTTTGTACTCCGTACTTGAACTCAAATACACTATTTGGTATCATCAAATTCAGGTAGTATTCCTTTTGTGTAATAAAAAGACAGTTATCATAGTAAGTTTTACCATGTAGTCCCAGCACTGGGGAGGCTAAAGCAGAAAGATTTGAGGCCAGGCTGGCCTACAAAGTGAGTTACAGATCAGCCAGAACTGTATGATGAAACTCTGCTTCCAATAAACAAACACACAGCCAAACCTAATAAATTGTTCCCTTTTTTATTTTATGAGAAACTCATTAATGATATAAACATGTACATACTCTACAGGGATATACCACACAAATGTAAATGATATACATGATTAATGATTTGCAAGATAAAGCAAGCCTCAAATTTAGCATCTTGGTGTTTGCTAGCTTTTGGTATATACTTTCTGGCTTCTGAACATTACCAGTGATTTAGGTAAAAAGTTAATTTGTTCTGATAATATCCATCATACTATTTCCATTATACAATGAAGACAAACTGCTCATTGGTCATGGATTTAAAATGTGTATCAATCATCCTTAAACTGAGATAGCATCTGTTGAGGAATGCAGCAGAGTACTTTTCCCCATGGTGTTATAATATTTGGTGACATGACTAACTTCTGCTTCTCCTACGCCCCGCCAGCCTGTGATCCACTACCTGGTGAAGTGGTGCTCGCTTCCTTATGAAGACAGCACATGGGAGCTGAGGCAGGATATAGACCAAGCAAAGATTGAAGAGTTTGAGAAACTCATGTCCAGGGAGCCGGAAACAGAGCGTGTGGTAAGAACTGGCTCATGGTAGAAGATTTGATCTGAAAATAGCATAGTGGTACAGGTCTTTGAGAAGCCACTCATGAGATTCCCTGTGTTTGAAATAGGAACGACCTCCTGCTGATGACTGGAAGAAATCAGAGCACTCCAGGGAGTATAAAAACAACAACAAACTCAGGGAGTACCAGTTGGAAGGCGTGAACTGGCTGCTTTTCAATTGGTACAACATGTATGTAAGACATGATTTGCTTTACTTTTAAAGAAGAACATTGCTCCTTTTCTTTATAGTTATTGGAAATACTAATAAAAATTTTAAATAATATGTAATGAAGTGTTTTTAGAGGTCAGGCATTTAAATATTTTTAACATTATTCAACAAATACTAATACAGAGATTGAAAATACATAGAAATAATTCTTATTAGAGAATTTTACTTAAAATACTTTTTATTGAATCTTAGGTTCCTAAGCAGGCGCTTTAGACTTCTGAACCATCTTGCTGGCCACTTAAAATACATTTTATTGAATCTTAGGAAACATCTAAAGGCTTGTGAAGATACACTTATTACTACAATAAACATTCTGTGAAGAGACAGTGTTATCTCATATCTGCGCTCACTGAATTTTCCCCTTTTATGTTTCTCTCCAAGGCGAAACTGCATTTTAGCAGATGAAATGGGTTTGGGAAAAACTATCCAGTCCATTACATTTCTCTATGAGATATATTTGAAAGGAATCCATGGCCCTTTTTTAGTGATTGCCCCATTGTCCACAATCCCCAACTGGGAAAGGGAGTTCCGGACGTGGACAGAGCTGAACGTGGTTGTGTATCATGGAAGCCAAGCCAGCCGTCGCACCATCCAGCTGTACGAAATGTACTTCAAAGACCCCCAGGTGAGACCTTGCAGCTCACATGCCTGGGGCATTTGAGGGTAGTGGCAACAACTCAAGGGGTCAGTGATCTGGGGAGAGGTCTTCACTTTGGTAAATGGTGAGATTCCTTATGATTTTTTTTTATCCAACTTATATTTGTATTGTCTTTCTACATCTGTGAACACTGCTTTTTGTTTTTGTATGTTTTGTTATTCAGATTTTTTGATTAGAAAGAAACAGTTTTCTACCTTGAATAATTCGTGAAATTTGTTTAACATATTATTGTTAATTTTATATATCTAAGGCAAAAACCACACAAAAGATAATATTGAATTTGAATAGAAAGCATATGCTGTTGTAGAATTTTAAAATAATAGGTTTTGTAAGATTCCAAGCACACTCAAGGGAGGGATTTATACCTTAACTCTTACTAGCAATTTCTTTTCCTCTTTCTTTCTTTCTTTCTTTCGTTCATTTTTTCTGTTTTTCTTTCTTTTTTTTTGGTGGGACTAGGGTTCAAACTCACAATCTTGCACTTGCCAGGCAGGCACTTGTGCCACAGAGCTGTCTCCCCAGCTCCTAGCAATTTCTATTAAGTTATTCTTCTCATTTTAGTTGCCTGTTTGCAATTATTTTATGATACTGATAGTGCAGCGTTACTGTAAGTGACATAACAAAGGTGGCTAACTATGCTCAAATAGCTTTAAACTGGGCAATAAATGACTGTCCACAACTGGAAATAAGACAGTTGGCATATCTGTTTGTTTTCTTTGAGTATAAAAATCTGACATGCAATTAAATAATTTTAAAAAGAAAAATATTAAAATTTACTATCTTTATTTGTTTAGATTTTTAAAATTATGTGTTCCATCCTCAGTAAATATATTTTCATTTCAAAACATTTAACATTTGCAAGATGTTTAAAAGGAATAAAAATGTTATGAAATTTTTATTTATTTTTTTTTTTTTTTATTTTTTTTTTTTTTTTTTTTTTTTTCTATGGGGACAAATGGTATAATGACTTTATTTTAACAACAACAAATTTATACTTAGGTGACAGAATTTTTAAAGATGTAAAGTCTTTGTTTTACCAGCTGCTTACTAACTGTTGTTTTTATAACCTTTTTCAGTAGAAATTGCCCAGCCACAAGAATAAATTATGTAATCATATTATGTGCCATCCAGGTATTTTTTAAAGTAAAGGGATTTTGACTTTCTTCAACTGTCATTCCATTGAGACCTATAGCTTCATCTGGGCCCTGGGTCCACGTTAATTTTTATCCCACATGGAAGATTGTTATGAAATTTTTAAAAAGCCAAATAAATTTATCAAATTTATGAAGTTAGCTTGGATTCCAGGCCCTTTGGTTGTCACCTTTTAGCTTCTGAGGGCTTGGATTAGGCCGGATGCAATTAAGGGTACTTTACTGCATGTCGTTTATAAGGAAATTGGATCTGAAACTTTATTAACAATTTTCTCATTTTTTTAAATACAAAAAAAAACTTAACTCTTCCATAACAAATTAGAGCCTTAAAAATAACTTGAAAACAGAGTGTTACCTAAAATAAATAGGTCCTCAAAGGGATATATTCATGTTATGCTACTTACTCATCCTCTAAGTTATTAACATTGTTATTAATCTGTAGTAATAATTCTGAATTGCTCTTACAGGGTCGAGTGATAAAAGGATCCTATAAGTTCCATGCCATCATCACTACATTTGAGATGATTTTGACTGATTGTCCTGAGCTGCGTAATATTCCATGGCGCTGTGTAGTCATTGATGAAGCCCACAGGCTGAAGAACAGGAACTGCAAGCTGTTGGAGGGACTCAAGATGATGGACTTGGTAAGTAAGCATGGTCACGAGTTTGCTGAACCTGCCTAGAATTGTTACTGACTTTTAATCCCATGAGTTTGAATTTGAGATGACTCTGAAAGGTGTCTGTAAAGCCTGTACAATATGTTTTTTTTGAAGAATGCATTTTGCTCTACATCTTTAGCAGATTGTGTCAGTTCTTGCTATCCTTTTAAAAAATGGTAATAAAAATTTGCATCTCTTTTGAGATAGCCATGCCATTGTTCTCCATCAATTTCTTAGCATAGTTTATTTGATTGTGTTTAATTTTTCTGTTTTTGAATTTTTACATTCCTAGGATACATACTAATTTTGATCATATGTGTTATCCGCAAACTATACAGTTAGATTTCCATAGTATTACGTATGTATGTATGTATGTATGTATTTATTCTCTGGTGTGTAATTCTTTTATTTCTTGACACAAAAAAATGGATCAAAAATATGTTTACTTAGAAAAATTAACTCCAAGCTGGGTGTGGTGGCGCACGCCTGTAATCCCAGCACTCGGGAGGCTGAGGCAGGAGGATCGGTGCAAGTTCGAGACCAGCCTGGGCTACAAAAGTGAGCCCAAGGCCAGCCTGAACTGCATAGCAAGACCCTGTCTCAAAGAGACAAAAAAAAGAAAAAGAAAAATTAACTCCAAAAAAAGAATATAAAACAGGTTTCAATATCTTAGATTCTCTGATATATGCCTTTTAACCCAAAGTTAGAGAGGTGACACACGGTCTACTAATGTGCGCACACTTGTGACTCAAGCCACTGGGCTGGGAATAGAAAATAACAATCCCAAGTAAATATGGGAAGTGATGGCAGAGAAATCTAGGATTCCTCAAAAATGGTTTTAACTGGGAAACATCTGATCCTATCAGGATAGTGCTTTATTTCACTTCAGTTGTTTCTTTCTTTTTCTTTTGTGGGACCAGAGTTCAAACTCGTGACCTTGCACTTGCCAGGCAGGCACTTGTGCCACGGAGCTATCTTCCCAGCCCCTTAAATCAGTTTCTGAGTATAAGTCGAAATCTCAAAAGCACCTTCAAAAACAGAGCCACTCAAGTACAAAAGTATGTCAGTCAGTCCAGTCAGCTGCAGAGAGGGACTATGTACATAACGGAGAAAGAAAATCAAGGACCAGTTGCTGAGACTCCCTCTTGTGTCCTATAGTTTGAAGTAGTGGCTGAATCTTACGTAGTTTTCCGCTTGTGGGCAGATGGCTGTTCAAATACATCACGCACCCCTGCTGCCTTTTGTTTAAAGAACTTCGTGTTTTGTGCACTCTCTTGGCCCCATGCTGAGTCAAAGGAGGTAGTGTCTTGGTCCACAAGGTGGGTGTATTTGGTACTACCAGAACATCCGGAGTTCTTGATCTGCATGACTTTAGGAAGAATAGTTTTGTTGAAATAATCCTCCAGGATAGGTGCACTGAAATTTCTCTTGTGTACTTCTTCATCTTCATCCATGAAGAAAGCACCCTGATGATAGTACTTTTGCAAAAATTTGTATTTCCCTTTAACAGCTTTGTTGGTAATGACTTTGCCATTTGCCCGAAGCTCAGCTTTCCTCTCTTCCTCAGTAAGGTTTCTCATGTGTTCAGTTTCTGCTTTCTCCTTTTCAAGCGCTTCTCGGTCTTCTCTGTCCCTCTTGATTCCCTTGAGCTCTTGAACCTTCCATGCTTCATGCTCCTCCTCATCATTTTCGTCGTCAGTATTGAGAGCATCCAGCGCAGCCAGCGACCACTTGTTCTCCTTCAGCTATTTTTTGGTCTCCTGCAATCTTAAGTGTGCACTTGCACCTCTCCTCAGCTATGCGTCTGGCTTCCTGCTCCTGCTCCTTCTGCTTCAGTGCTTCAGCCTCACGTTCCTGAACAGTCACTTGGCCCTTCTTGCGGATGAAGACTGGCTTACGGCAAGGCTCCATCTCATCTTCACTGTCTGTGTATTCATACTCAGACTCTGATTCTGACTCTTCTCCGGAATGTCCTTTGTCTACCACCTCCATGACTTCCATCTCTTTGTTTTTTCTTTCCTGTGCTCTCTGACACATCATGCCACGGTGCTGCTCTATTTCCTCATCATCAATCTCTTCCTCTTCGCTTCTGCTCGTTCCACACGCCAAGCATCTCCTTCTCCTTTTTTTTTTTTAATTTTTTTTTATTTATTATTTTTATTCTTGTTTCAGAACCTTTGTTTATTCACTCATTTTTATGGCCAGCTCAGCCCGCCCCGAGGGCAGGGCTGGCGCAGCATGTGGTACCAGGGATTGAACCGTGGTCCCTGAAGCTGCCCAAGCTTCCCCAAGCAGGTGCTTTAGACCACTGAGCCATCCCACTGGGCCCATCTCCTTCTCCTTCTGAGTCACTTTCTCCCACCACTTCAGGTTCCACCATTTTCTGACGTTGAGCCGATCTTTTTTCTACGTCTTCACTAATCCAATTCTGTAAGCGCAGCAGCCAGGGGTCACTAGAGGAATCTTCTTCCTGCTCCTTGGGTTCTGCTTCTTGCTCTTTGGCTTTCTTAATGAATTGAAATTCTTCATCTTCTTCATCTGATGACTCCATGGGAGCATAGTCTGGCCTCTTTTCAGACACATAATGTTTTACCTTTACTCTCTCTGTTGAAATTTCAACTTTCTCATTGCAGACTGGGACGGCTCCAGCCATAGACTGACTGTATAGGCAGTTGCTTCATGAGTGAGCTTGGGACAGACATGTTGATGGAAGCAGCAAAGATCCTCAAAAGTTGACGGATTCCAAACACTGAACACAAAGGAAGAGTAGAAAAAAAGACTCCTTTTGCTTGACCTTTATTTTTTTCTTTTAATAAAAAATAACAATGTGACATTTTCAAAGCACATTAGTAATACATTCCCAATAATTGATACAATGCATACTGTTGTCCTTACAGTAGTTATACAGAGCACAGAATACAGACATAATTTTTCTAAAGCCTGTACAATATGAGTTGTGTTCTTTGGAACTTTTAGTTGGTTGCTGTTTCCTTTTTAGTGTTTGCATTGTATGCTGGTGTTTCTAAACAGTTTTGTTACAATAAAATATATCTGTGGTCCAGTTACATTCCTTTTGATATAGGTTTTGCCTTACTGGAACCATTTAAGCTTATAGACAAAAGTTGTCACTAAGTTGGATAGGATCTCTGTTATTGGTGCAGTTTGGACAGATGCCCCAAATTTGTAGGCATTACAAAGCCTAAGATTTGATTTAGAATTTTACACCATGTCTATCCCATGCTTTTCCAACTTCCCATGATAGGACATTGTGATAGATGTCAGATTTTTTTTCCTAATAGGAACATGGGACAGTATAATGTAGAGCAGAAATTGATTGTGCCATATTGTTATGTGTATATTTTTGCCCTAAAAGGAATTGCTACATGACTTGTCATCCTAAGGTTCCTTTTCAGTCCATACCTTACAAGTTGGTTATGATGATTTGCTTTTCATCTTTAACATACAGTTTGAAAGCAATGCTATTTTCATTCAGGATGTCTTTAGTGGTAAATTTGAAAGACAATTACTAAAAAACCCGTTTAATAGTGACTTCTGTAGATGAAGTGATCTCGTAGTGATTGAGAGAGATGGGAAGGAATATTTTGTATCTTCATGGCTATCCATTCTTGCCTGAAGACTGGTACTATTGAAAAGACAACTAAAAGTTTTTGTTGTAGCTTTCTTTGAAGCATGTCCTTTTATTCTTAAGAGGATTAGATTAGCCAGCTATTCTTTTAATTAAAAAGAAGCAAAAGTTTTGCTTGAAGAAGAACTGACTGAATTATCCCTATTTAGGGTAGGATTTCCATTTTTTCTCTCTAGAGAATTATTATGAATGTTGTCCTCAGTCTTTTGCAAATGAGTTTAGTAGTACTTGGTGGTCAGTCCCTCAAATAAGTGCTAAGGCCATGGGGTAGGTGTGTGGAAGGAGAACTCTATAGCTGTCTTTGATCTTTTCAAGTGTTCTTTTACATTGCAGTGAACTAAATCTGTATTTGCAGATGAATGCTGATGTTCAAGATAGGGTCATCTCTTCTGGATATGGTGGGGCACTTCATGATGATCCACTAAGACAGTTACATAACTTTTTCTTTGGCTGGCTGAGCCCACCGTAGAGGTGGGGCTGGTGTAGCATGTGGTGCCAGGGATCCAACTAAAGTCCCTGTGCTTTGCCTAAATTTGCCTGAGTAGGCACTTTAGACTGCTGAGCTATCTCTCTAGCCGTATATTACTATTTTTTAAAAGATTTAAACAGCCACCTGACAAGAGTTTATAGAAGTTGTGTAAAAGAACACAAGTTCTAGTTCATGTGATACCAGATGGTAGAGTCTTACTATTAAATAGTCCTTTGTTAGTTAAGAGGAAATAGTTTAACTTTGTCAACATCAGGCAATCTCATTGTCTTTGGGATACTTTGGGTAATTTTTTCTTGCTAATAGTTACACTTCATTAATTCCCCAGAAAACTAAAACCAGAAATATTCCCCTTCTTGGTGTCTTCCTAAAAGAATTAAGAACATACTACAATGATACATTTATATTCATGTTTATAGAAGTGCAGTTCATAATAGCTAAGTCTCAGAAGCAGCTTGTCTGCAGGAAGGCAATGTAGTATTTATACTCAGTGGAGTATTAGCCATAAAGAAAGATAAGCTTCAGTTATTTGCAAGAAAATGGATGCACCTTGAGATCTTAATATTGAATAAATTAGATACACAAGTTTAAGTGTCACATGGTTTCTCTCATGAGAAATCCAAATTATAAATAAATAGCAAAATAAAAGATAAATAATAATATCTAGGGATATTGATTTTTTTTCAAAGTAAAAGAGGATCAAGAGGTGAGAGAGGATAAAAAAGGAATTAAGATGTGTTATGTACATGTACCAACTCCACACAGGAATATAACGCTATGTACTGCAAACATATAATGTAGCAATCAAAAGAATTAAAGCTAGATTAGAACTTGCTATTCTAATATTTTTCCAGGAATCTAATACGGTGCTATTCCTTAAAATTTTTGTATAGTGACCCATATAGAAAAAGATCACATTTATATGCCACATTGCAGGGGTAGACTGAGAAGGCTGCTTGCTGCCATGAGAGACAGTGCTGGGCTTCCTGACTGTCCCAGCCCTGGCAGGCAGTCCAGGGATCCTCAGTACCTGCAACGCGTCCTTGGTTAACTGCAATTAGCAAATAAACAAAATACTTATTTTTGATGATGAAGAATCTTTATCTCAGAAGAATTTTATTTTAAGATTAAAGGTATCATTGTTGTTCAGAGTCGTAATAATTTTAGTGTAGTTCTGAATAGATTGTTGCCTGATACTTATATTTTTACTTAAAACTTATTAAAACTTACATACCACTTTTCACACTTCCTTCTTAGAATAAGTTACAGTGAAAATAGCAAGTAGTAAGTATACCCAACTATGATGAAGATCTTGGGGAACTGCTGTTACTTGTCCTAGACCGAAGTAAGATAAAAATGCATTTCATGGAGATTAACTCCAGGCTCACAGGCAGAAGACCACTAAGTATCTTCCCTTCTTCTAAGACAAAAGAAATGTTTGTGGAGATAGCAGGCTACCACTGTCTCCAGTCCTCCACTTGGCTCTGGGAATGCAGGGCTGTCACCTTGTTCCTCATCACCAAGGAGAGGAAGCTGGGAAGGTTATAGTAGTTCATCATTGATTTTTGCCATCTCATCCTCTTTTCTTGTCAGGAGTCCCCACACAAATTAAGGAGCCTGATGAAAAGAAATTACATGCACATCATTGTACCAGAGCTCAGAACAACAGTAGGGCAGAAGCTTATCTGCCAGCCTGGTTGAGCTTGAAAGCAGTATGCTCAAAACCAAGTCTCTTACAAGATGGTTGTGATTTTGTGTGTATTTGATGGAAATTCTAAAATTGTTTTTCAGTTTCAAGTTGAAGGTGTATTGTTGTTTATTGTGATTTTTTTTTTTTTTTGTTTTTTCCTCCTGGTACCAGGGATCAAACTCAGGACTTTTATTCTTGCCAGGCGGGGGCTTATGCTCCTGAGCTATACCCTCAGCTGTTGTTTATTTTACTGCTCATATACAACTATACAAATGTGTTGTATTTGCAATCACTTGGCATAGCTAACTGTTCTCCAGTCATTGAAAGGAAGCAGCATTGAGAAGGAAGTCGTTGCCTTTTGCTGGGAATCGAGCTCAGGACTTGGCACTGGCCCGGTAGCTGTGTGCTGCTGAGATGTATCCCCAGCCCCTCCAGTTTAAAAGTTAGCTTATTTTTAAATTGGGAAGCTCAGAAGACTTTAACTTTTAAAGCATTTGGTTACAGTTGGACCCTTGACTTGCTAACTCAATTCGTTCCTGAGGGCTGGTTGTAAGCCATGCCCATGCAGCCTTCTGGTTTCTCTCCTGTGTGCAGCAGATCTCAGTGTGCTTAGAGATACACTGACCCAGGATTTTTCAATTAACCTCATATAGGAAGGGATGTTGGAATCTTTCTTCCAGAACTCTTTCAGGGTTAAATCTGTATCTGAGACCATCTGAAAGCATAAGTGGTCAGCATTTAGGTTATAACTCAATTCTTGATCATAAGTTAAAACTAAAAGTCCAGTCATAACCAAAGTTGTTCATATATCAAACTGGTTATGGCTGGAGGGTCCACTATAGGTATTCAGGATTTAATTTAAATAATAAAAGGTATGAAAAATGGGAGACAATTGGTACATCCTTTATAATGACTTTCCTAAATCTCTGACAGTGTGTTAAAAATTTCTTGAATAAACTTATTTAGGACTTAGGTATAACATGACACAGGTAACCCACCAGTGTATGTATAGTATTTTGAATCAGTTCACAATCTTCTCAGTGAATTCAATGCATCTGAACATGACAATAGTCTGTGCATCATCTTGCACAAGAGACCTCCTCTCAAAGAGGAGAAAATGAGGGAGAAGTGTGTTGCACAGTTTGATCCACTGTCACAGAGCTTTCTTGATGGGCAGGACATGATACTAAGAAAATTAGTGTGTCCCTCCTCACATCTCATTCAGTTAGTGTTTACTAAACATACTGTACACATGGCAGCTGAGTCTGGTCAGATTCCAGGTCACATTAAAGTAAGGCTTTTGAAACTGGGTAGAATCATGTTCTAAAATAAATTTTTTTTGTTGTTGTGCTGTATACCAAGTGGCTAAAATAAGAAACAATGAAATTATAAAATTTATAAACTTGCTATTAATCCTAATAAATTCAGAATTGTTAAAACAGTGATGTATATAACATATATAGAAATAGACAAGGTACAAAAGCATCAAGAAAAGTAGAGATAAAGCTTGTATACAGGAAGAATTAAAGATATACCTTACTTCAAAGGAACAAGGTTAGAAATTGTATATGTCAATAGTGATTGTGGTATAGAAAACCAAGCTGACCACTTTTCTGGCTGGAAATTCTTTATTTATTTTTATTTTTATTTTTATGGCTGGCTTAGCCTGCCCTGAGGGCAGGGCTGGCGCAGCATGTGGTGCCGGGGATCGAACCGTGGTCCCTGCAGCCGCCTAAGCTTTCCTAAGCAGGCGCTTTAGACCACTGAGACATCCTGCCGGGCCCTGGCTGGAAATTCTTGCAGAGCAAAATGGCTTGGTATACTATTACACTGAGAAGAACTTTTTTTTTTTTGATCTCTAAAGTGAATCATGTAAAAAGTAGATAAAAAGATGGGAGGACTGTTGGTCTAAAGAACAGAAAGAAGGGTCTGGGGAAATAGTTCAAGGGCAAAAGGGCCTGCCTGGCAAGTGCAAGGTCCTGAGTTCAGTCCTTGGTTCTATAAGTAAATAAGTAAATAAATAAATAAATAAATAAGCAGAAAGAAGTGTGTAAGCCTTTGAGTCTGCAGGTCATTGCAAAACCTTAATTTTGTTGATAAAAAGGCATTGAGGTTTAGAGGACTTAGCCATCTTACTAAAATATTAATAAACTCCACAAGAAACAAAATAGCAAGATTACACACACATAAGGACTTTGCTGGGCTATGAAGAGGACTCTCAGTGTGTCTGTTTGTCTGAAGCAAGAACTGTATTCTTCTGTCTCCCCCTTGTCTAGCATGCTTGATTGATGCGGAGTTGCCACTGACCAGCAGAAGGAGAAAAGTGGGAATGCAGCATTGAACTGTCTGTTAGCATTTGGTCAGTTACTCTCCTTGTGTTACTGTAGGAACACAAAGTGCTGCTGACAGGAACCCCGCTGCAGAACACTGTGGAAGAGCTCTTCAGCTTGCTTCATTTCTTGGAGCCAAGTCGCTTCCCTTCAGAAACCACATTTATGCAAGAATTTGGCGATCTAAAAACAGAAGAGCAGGTATTTATCACCTCTACTCTCACTACCTCTCCTCTATATCAGTCATAAAGTGGAAGATAACCTGGTGAAATGGGAAGGCATTAATACTTTTTGACAGGTAAATTAAATTACAGGGTTTTTTTGTTTATTTGTTTGTTTGTTATTGTTCTTTTTAACCTAGTAGACAGAGCTTTATGTATTTTACACTTGGACTTTTCATGTCATCATTGTGAAGGTTCCTGTTTGTTTATTTTTATCTGTTTGCCCTCACAGAGGGCATATGAAGTCTTATGGCAAGACTATATCCCTGTGGTCATACTTTCCAGAGATTTCTGTGCTAATGAAGTTGGTGGTTTTGCAGTGCATACTTCTAGGGCTAGTGTCGGAAGCCCCTGAAGTCTTCAGTGCTATTTGCTTACTGTAGTTTTGAGTTTCTGTTCTTATTTCTGAACCATGTGTTCTTGGCTCTGTTGTTTAATTCTTCAGGCTACTGTATTTAGGTTTTGGCAACATAACTAGCCCACAGTATTTCCAGGAGAAATAAGACATTTTGTGTGAAAAATGCTTGGTTACATTATACACTATAAAAGATATGTGGATTTAGTTACTCTTTTTCATAGGCCACATTTGAAATAAACACAGAGACAGGCTTGAAATCTTGTTGGCCTTTATGAGTCCCCTCTGCTATGTACCATGCATAACCTCCTAGCTAAGTTCAGTGTGAAGTCTGTTTTGTTTTGCTCTTCTAAAATAAAAAGCATATGTATGCTCTATCGCACTGCCTGCAAACTGAGGAGAACCAAGGAGGGAGGAGAACCAAGGAGGGAGGAGAACCAAGGAGGGTGTGGTAACTGGTGACTCTGTATTCTTTAGTGCTTTCTACAGAGGTAGAGAATGGAAGCATAGAACTCCAAGGCATTGTTTCTACCTTCTTCCTCCTCATCCGTAGTACTTAAGACAAACAGTACTGAATAAACGAGGTTTCTTTTTTGCTGCATACTTTTCACACCCCTTGGGCCATTCAGGACTCCAGGCTAGGTAATGTGATGTATTTGATATAGAGTCATCCAACCTTCCTATACTTTCATGGAAGCTGAAAGATTGCCTCCTTTATATTTTACCAGGCTTTGAAATATGACAATGTTTAATGATAAGTGAGATGCTCCTATGTTTTCACATGCAAGCAAATCATGATACCAGTATTTACCTAAGGTCTTTTTTTAGGTGCAGAAACTTCAGGCCATTTTAAAGCCAATGATGCTCAGGCGACTCAAAGAAGATGTAGAAAAGAACTTGGCCCCCAAAGAAGAGACTATTATTGAAGTTGAGCTGACAAACATCCAGAAGAAATACTACCGGGCCATCCTCGAAAAGAATTTTACATTTCTTTCCAAAGGTGGTGGACAAGCTAACGTACCTAACCTTTTAAACACTATGATGGAGTTACGGAAATGCTGCAATCATCCATACCTAATCAATGGTAAGCCTGGCCACTGGGGAACGTGCTTGAGGAACACATGCTCCAAAACTTTCCTGTTGCCTTTAGACCTAGAGTGTCATGCAGCATGTCACTATTCCTGCCCATATGCCTGTGAGGATTTCTCCAGCTTCCTGTTCTCTGTGATGCTTCTTCCTCTGGTTTTTTAATATAATGCCCAGTACTTCTGGGATCCCAAAGGCTTGTTCTCACCTTTACTCTTTCCTGCATCCCTCACTTGAAAAGAAGCATTTGTGCATCATGCCTAAAAGCTATCCAGAGAGCTAGCAGTGAAAGACACATTCCATTTGAGTGGTGGGGGGATGTATAACTCAGTCACTAAAAAGGAGAGAAGACGTGCTGGGGGTTTAGTTCAGCGGCACAGCTCTTGCCTGGCAAGCAAAAGGCCCTGAGTTTGATTCCCTTTCTCCCCCACAAAAAAAAAAAAAAAAAAAAAAAAGAGATTAGGAAAAGGGGAAAAACCCTAGTGTCATCAGCAACTCTCAGCTGTCCCAAGACTAAGATGAAAATGTCTTCACATTCCTCACAGTCTAGAGGCCTTTAGCACCTAGGTCCCTGAGGGTGAGAAATGATTTTAAAACTTTGAGCTTAGATTGTACCTATGGAGTATTTATATTTCACCAGTTTCTTCACTGAATTGTACTGTTTCTAACTCAGACGGGTTAAATCTCTCTTTATATACTTCCAAAAGTCACGAATAGCTGCAGGAGCTCCCCGCAAGGAGCTTGCAGTATGCTGAGGAATTAAAACAAGGAAAGCCTTAGGAGATGTCATTAGAAACAAACATCTGGGGCTGGCCAAATAGCTTTCTGCTTAGGCAGGTGCAGGGGCTGGGTTTTGATCCCTGGCGTACTGTGCCAGTCCCACCCCTGGGGCGCGCTGAGATGGTGACTGAGACTAGGAAAGGTGATGCATGTCTGTAATGCCAGTGCTTGGGAGGCCGAGAACAGGAGAATCACTACAAGTTCAGTCTGGGTAGTGAGACCCTGTTGACCCTGTACTAAATACATTAAAAGAAAAAAAAAAAAAAAAAAACCTTTCAAGGGTATAAAGGATTTGAAGGCAGAATAGATGGAGAAGAGACATTGGAGCTGAAGCCAATCACAATGCATGCAGATAGAAGGAAACACAGCACAGGGGAGTTTGCCCAGAGTCCAAGGTACTTGTACAACATAACGGGACCATTCATCTTACACATGCCATGCTGTGCCATGAAGAACTCAGCTGCTGATCCTAGGAACATTGGTTCTAGTCTGTAGGTAAGGCAGAGCCATGGCTGGTGTTTTAGCTGAGCAGTGATTAGAAATATGAGAAAGTGTTAGGGAAATAGTTCAGAGGCATAAGCACCTGCCTGGCAAGTGCAGTGTCCCAAGTTTGATCTTCAGTACCACACACAAAAATATATGAGTGAGGCTGATGGATAAGACAGTGTTGTAGAAAATATGGCAGAGGGAAAGACAGAGAAGCAGAAAGAAAGGCCAGCCCAGAAGGTACTGCTGTGGTCTAGAAAGGAGTAAATGTAGATTTAGGTGATGGCAGATTAATTTTAGGGTACTTATGCACAATTATAGTTGTCCAGTGTCATGGCTGTGTTTCTTGTTGCTTACACAAAATACCAGATACTCAAAGTTCAGGGAGGAAAGATTTATTTTAGTTCATAGTCTCTAGAGGTTTCAGTATCAGTTGGCCCCAACAGAGTGGAGGAGAAACTCCATAGGGTGGCGAACAGAAAGCAGCAAATAGCAAGCCTGCTTTTACCTTTTATCCCATCCAGATTATAAACTTTCTAGGAGGTGCCACCTACACCCAGGATGGGGCATCCACTGTGGTAAATCCATTCAGCCATACCCAGTGCTATGATAATTCCAACCAGTGAACTAATTTAGTACTGCACACACTCTAGGTCCAGCCAGTTCAGAAAAACCTTACCTGTGAGTGAGTGCATGAGGCTTTGGGCGGACATGTAGGAGCAAGCTGTAAAACTCAGCAATGCAATTATGTTCTTTCCTAGGGAAGAAGGAACAAAGCATAGTTTTGTCTTCCTCAGGGTGCATGAGCTTCAGTGACAGCTGATTTAAGGAGTTTGTAACCATTTGCCCTTTTACTTCATGCATACCCATCAGCCACACTAGATCAAGAACAAACAGTGGTCCATGCATAGAAGATGGGGCTGAGAGCAAGTCTGAGGTCACTGATTTGGTGTGATGGCAGCAAGGTTTTTATTATTATTATTATTATTATTATTATTATTATTATTATTATATTAAAGCTTTAGCTTTTAAAAAAATAAAGTATCATGTGTGATAATTATGTTTAATGTGCCAACTTGCTAATAAACCCAATGTTTTAAGAGCTGATAAGGCTATTATGGTGGATGTCAAACCAGCTTATTGGTGAGTTGGGCTGTAGAGTACATCATAGTATGACTAGGGGCATATTTGTATACACGTCCTTTTTTTCCATTTAATTGCTGGTGAAAATAAAATAAATAATAATACCTCTAAGAGGAAAAAAGAGACAAAAAGATGTAGAAAGGCCTGAATATTGCCAGGAGGAAGTTGTTAAAAAGAGTGGTCTCTGAAGTGGCATTTAGATAGCTACAACCGCTCACCCCACCCACTTCCACTCTTACCTGTGTCCCCATCTCATCAAGTTCATCCTGTTTGGGTACATGTTAATTATGTGCATTGAGCATTGCTAAGTAGTTTTTGTTGTTGTTTTTATTGTTGTTGTTTTAACTCCCAAAGTAGAACAGATAGGTCTCTTCCATGCTGATTGTTCTCCAGGCTCTATCCACATAGATCATTTGTTCTCCATGAGCCCTTAGGACTCCCTGCAGCTTAGTGTCTCTTGTATTTGTTCTGTGTGATTACCTTGAGGTCAGCTCTTCTGCTCCTGTAACAAGTTAAGAAGAGTATGTTAAGCAGCTGTCCTTCTACGTTTCTTTCAGGGAAATTGTAGGTAAAATAAGGACACATTAAGCATATAGCTGCCCAGATAACTTACATAGATATTGGGTATCACGAAAGCTTTTTTAGGACCAGTACTGCTCATTCTCATCCATGATCCAGAGAGAGCATTCTGTTATGGAGTCATCACTAACTATGATTATTGAATTTAAAGAAAGTCTTATATTTTATTTTTATTTTATTATGTTTTAGAGATTAATTAGAAATTTTTATTGGTTGCGGCAGAGTAAAGTTGCCTGGCCAATCAAATTTCAGCTTCACAGAGCACAACCTTCTACAGTCTTGGAAAATAGAAGCAATTGTGTACATAAAGCTGGAAGTGACAACAGAAGCATAGCAGGAGGGGGAATATAGAACTGACGGTAGAATGCTAAATATAAAAATTAGGAACATTTTCCATCTGACTTAATGCCTTTAAGTTTCTGGAACAGTGCCTGGCACACTACAGGTATTCAGCAGTGAGTATTGTTAATTGTGTTTCTTACTAAAAGTTAAATAAGTGGGTCACATATGTGGGATTGCTGATGTTGACCCAAATTGTATTTGAATGGAATTTCCAGGTTTAGGTTTCCTGATATGAAGATAAGAATAATGTTGAAAGCATCTCCAAGTTTCTGTGTGGTTGGAGTCATGAGTCATTGGTTGTTATTGTTGTAGATAGGAAAAATGTAGAAAATAGTGGGTAAAAAGGAAATAAAAATAAGGCTACTTGATAAGATGAATGTTAGTGAAAAAATGGTAGTTTCTTCTGGTAATTTTCACAAACAGAAAATTTCTTCTCATTTGCGAGTGATCTAGCTGGATATCATCACAGTCACTGTCCTTCAGTCAGTAAGCACCCTGGTGGTGACATCTCTTGAAATGCAAGCACTAGGCATGGCAGCATGTGTGCCTTTACTCACGTTGCCTTTGACGCACATGCTAAATTAAATCTGTGCTTTATTTAAAGCCAACAAAGTATTTTGGCTTAGCATGCTCGATTTCCATTTGGGATTTGATTGCTGCTCGCAGCAGCGTCAGGTTAAGTCTCTAAAACTGGTAACTTCGAGAATTTGAGTGTGATAACAGAAGGTATACATTACTGTCTTTCTCTATACCACCTCGACCTTGTTTCCTTCAAGGTTTCTATAATAATGTTCGTCTCCTGTGCAAATGTTCATTGTTTGCACTTTTTCTCTTCTTAATTTCTTATACATTTCTTTCTTTTTTTTTCTTCTTTCAATTTTACATGCATATATCTGGTAATATGAAGAACTGGTTGGAAGACAACACAATATATTACAACAAGTACTGTGAAATTCCTCTTGTTTTGTCAAGTGAAATTCTATAGTACTTGTAATTTTTAATTTTAATTTATGCTCTCTTTAAAAAATAAAAATAATGTTCCAGAGAATCATAAAGGAAATAAATTTATTGATAATATTTGTAAATGAAGTATTCATGGAAGCTGGCTACTACTTGAAGAACTTCATTATGAGGAACTGAATTGATCTGTTCAGTGAATTTTGTCACATAAGATAAACATGTTTTCTCATTCTTTATGAAGAATTATTGGTAGTATTGAAAGGGCTGAAGAGTTTTTTTCTCATTTGAATAAAATTTTTGTACTAAAACAATCAGGCATGTCATTTGTCAGAATGATTATCTCATTTTTAAAAAATAATTTGTTTTGAGACAGGGCCTTGCTTCAGTTCCGAGTGGTTTTCAGCCATGTAGTCCAAGCTCACCTTAAACTTATGGCAGTCTTTGTGCCTCAGCTTCCCAAGTGCTAGGATTACAGATATGCACTACTATATCCAGCCTCATAGATTATTATCTTGTTTTAAATTTTTGATGCATTATATTTTATTTAGATTATAATCTTCACATGGAAAAAAATGAGTACCTAAATATGTAAATGTAAAATCTCTTATTTCTTAATTATAAAGAGTACTGTAGTGTATTGTACAAAAGAACAAACTTTTAAAAAGATCTAATGTAATTTGTGGACTTACATGCATTTACTTTGTCTTGAAGGCTTTTTCCTGAAGCTAGGCCCTGCGTTTCTAAATTTTATGTTTGGAAAGCCATCATTCAATTTTATTAAAGAACATTCTTGCTGATGTTCTTAAATAGCAATTTGTTCTTTACCTTTTTTTTTTTTTTTTTTAAATGTATTTGGTGCAGGGCCTTACTGAGCAGCTCAGACTCATAATGATCCTTCTGTATTCAGCCTCCCCAGTGCTGGGATTACAGGTGTGCACCACTACAGCCAGTCCCAGGGTCAGGACCAGCACAGCATGTGGTGCCAAAGATCAAACCCTGGTACCTGCTCTTGCCTAAGCAGGTTCTTAGTCCTCATCTTTTTTTTTTTTTTTTTTAATACCTAGAGAAACACTGTGAATATTAGCTTTTTATTCATGTGAAAGAGGGCATGAGGGTGAAATAATTCTGAGACTTAGCCCCCTGATATGAAGAGGTCACTTCGTGACCTGTGTAGTGCTTGGTAAGGATGTAAAGTGACTTCAAGGGTTCTTGAAGGTGGATTCCTCATTGATTCACAGTTATAAACCACATTTCTGCATGTGGTTATATCATAAGGTACGTCCCATAAGCACTTCTAAAATGGAAATTGATTGGCTGTTCTGCCACATCTTGTGCTTCCTAGAGCAGCTGCATGTGAACATCTGTCGTGGGCTTTCTGACGTAGGCTTTAAAGCTCTCTCAAGGCTGATGTCTTCCAATCATGCATACCACTGGTTCACATGTTTAAACCAGTGGTAGTAAGTTGAGAGTTTCATTTTATGGCTGAGAAACAACCCCACTGGATGCATGAGGTTGTTTCTGAAGAACTCCAGGGTGAAAGAGAGATCTGAGCCAGTGACCCCAAGGTAAAGGTGTCCAGGCCAGTACTCAGAATACCAGTAAGACTACTTGGGAGGAGGCAGAAGCTTCACTGGCTACTTCATGAACAGGAGCATGTGGCATTAGGAGAGGCCACAATGGTCTTTCATTCCTGAGTAAAGTGTCATTTTCTTGGGGCCTTTCTAATAGCCCAAGTCTTTGAACAAATAAAAATCCATATAGAACTGTGAGAGAAAGAGCCACGGGTAGAAGCTTCATGATAAGCATGTAGGGGTTTTCTATTTTTAGCTATTTGGATAATTCAAGATGAAAATTTTGTGTTTTAGGAAATTATCAGGTGGGACTGAATATAGAGGGAGGTTTAGAGATTGCAGTATCCTCAGGTTTCCCACAACAGTCCCTAGACTTTACCCAGAAAATGAGCTTTCCCTTTTGTATTCCTATTGATGATTTTTGTCTTTCTTGATGGTGGTAGTGGGTAGTGGGATGGGAACCCAAGGTCTCATGCTTGCCAGGCAGGCACCGTGGCACTGAGCTATGTCCCTGGCCCCACTTTGGTGATATTAATATTCAATTATACATTCAAATTATAGGCCTTGCATTTTGATTGCTAGGACTCTGTTCCTTTGTTTCTTAGTGTTAGAACAGATTTTGTTGGTTTGTTTATATTCAGCTTATAAATAGTTCATTTCTTTAGCAATTTAGGTTCCAAATATTCTGTAGGTATCTGGCCCTTGGCTTGTTTCTGCCACTTCTGGCTTAACAGTCTGTTGTTGAAATTCAGTTTTTACAGACAGCAAACATTTGTTTGTTGGAAAATGTGATTTTCCCTCTAAATATTTCAGTGTGTTATGCTTTACAACCTTGATCCCTTTTATATATGAGCATAATTTTTCATAGGCCCAACTTTGAGTAAGTAGATGGAATGTGTGTGTGTGTGTGTGTGTGTGTGTGTGTGTGTGTGTGTGTGTATAATAGTGTTCTGGTTCCTACAGTTTGTGGTGGGTTTTGAAAGCAGATTCATTGTTTTTAGTAATAAAAACCCTTTACAGTATTCACATTATGCTGTCCAATCTCTGCAGGTGCTGAAGAGAAAATTTTGGAAGAGTTTAAAGAAACACACAATGCAGAGTCTCCAGATTTTCAGCTCCAGGCAATGATCCAGGCTGCTGGCAAGCTAGTGCTGATTGACAAGCTGCTGCCAAAACTGAAGGCTGGTGGCCACAGGGTGCTTATCTTTTCCCAGATGGTGCGCTGCTTGGACATCCTGGAAGACTACCTCATTCAGAGACGGTGAGGCCACTGTACCAGAATAATAAAGAAGAAAGAAAAAAATCACCCTGCATTGGTTCCAAAGGGTTCACCTAGAAATGACATTTATGATAAAGGAGATGGAATGGGAAAAAAATTTGTCAGATCTCCTTTTGAAATCTATAGTTGTGTGTAAAACTATCTTATATGACGGCTATAAGAGGACACTGCATACTTTTGTGAACAGTTTCCACCCTTGCTTTTACTGGACTAGTGGAGAATATTTTGTACCTAAAAATGAAATTGTTATCTTAGTGTTTAGAAGGGTCAGCTATTTTTAGAGGCTAGCCATTGCACTGAATAGGAAGTAAAATAAAAGGTAATCTTTTGAGCATTCAGCCAATTGTGTGAAGTAACACTGCTTTGAAAGTATTTCTTTTAAGTGATATCATTCTGTTAGTGTTTCCATGTTATAATGCTTTTTAAAGGGACAGGTATATTCCAGCCACCTGCCAGGCATCTTTGTTGATACCAGTATTTTCTAGGTACCCATATGAAAGGATCGATGGCCGAGTAAGAGGCAACCTCCGCCAGGCAGCTATTGATAGATTCTCCAAGCCTGATTCTGATAGGTTTGTTTTCCTCCTGTGTACAAGGGCAGGAGGTTTAGGCATTAATCTCACTGCTGCTGATACCTGCATCATCTTTGATTCAGACTGGAATCCCCAAAATGATCTCCAGGTAAACACATGAGGAAATCTTCCTCATGGCTTTTTTCAAAACAAAGTCAGTATACTAGGGCAGAGCATCCCAGTCAAACCAAAAATTTAAAGTTGTGTCATTGCCTAGGTGGTATCTAAGGACATGGCAGGTCAACTAGTAGTTAATCTGTGAATATGAGAAGCAATTTCTTAGTGTGTTAATCCTTTCCTAAGCAGCACCTCTGACTTTTGGACATACTCAAAAGTCTTATCATTGGTAGTTATCCTGGTTACCTTTTGTTGCAGTAATAAAATGGTGTAAATTGAGCAATATAGACATTTGTAACACAAAATATATTTTCCTGACTTTAGGGGTTGGGAAGTCTGAGGCCAGGATACCAGAGTGGTTCAGTTCTTGCTCCGGGAACTCAGCCTCCTGCAGATCACTGTCTCCCTGCTGACTGCTCACCTGGCCAGAGAACCCCTGTTCCCTCTCTGGTCTTTGCTTACAGGAGCACTAAGCCCATGCAGAAAGGTGCTGCCTGACAGTTCACTTGCCTTGCTGTGTGCCCACTTCTAAATTCCATCCCATCTACGGCCATACCACCCTGAACGCACCCAATCTCGTCTAAATCCCATCCCACTGGCTTCCAAGTTTCAACGTAGGAATCTTGGGGGAGAGTGCAGATTCTGCCCCTGAAGCAGCCATTAATTTTTTTCTTCTTCTTCTTAATTGAAGGCTCAGGCTAGATGCCACAGAATTGGACAGAGCAAATCTGTGAAGATCTACAGGCTGATCACAAGGAATTCCTACGAGAGGGAGATGTTTGACAAGGCTAGCTTGAAGCTTGGCCTGGACAAAGCCGTATTGCAATCCATGAGTGGAAGAGAAAATGCTACCAATGGGGTAGAGTAGCACTGAAAGCATTTATTTATCTGATTCCTTCCTTTATTTAACTAATGTACCAAGAAATTATTCAGTATCTGATTTTTTAATTTAATACTTTAAGCATCTTTTACTGTTTTTTTTAAATTTCTGATTTAGTTTAAATATTTCTCTAACTCAGGTACAGCAGCTTTCCAAGAAGGAAATAGAGGATCTTCTGCGGAAGGGTGCTTACGGTGCCCTCATGGATGAAGAGGATGAGGGATCTAAGTTTTGTGAGGAAGACATTGATCAGATTCTTCTACGGCGAACTCACACTATCACTATTGAGTCTGAAGGGAAAGGCTCCACGTTTGCAAAGGTGGGAACCCGTCAAAAGAGGCTGGGCTTTCTGCAGCAGCCCAATGGAGCCTGTGCCAGAGAACCACATTACAGTGCTCCTGAGCTCCCCTGTCACCTGTGTGAGCTGGCTAATTGTTTACTCCCTGCAAGGCCCCCAGCACAAAGAACAGCATTTGTCTTTAGTTCTCTTTTCTGTGTTGATGGCACCAATGACCCCTTTATCTGTGACATTGAGCCTGTTCTCCTCACCTCAGAAATACAGCTGCATTGTCACCCTCCTCTCCTCAATCCTGATTTCTGTAACACCCTATAAATTAATGCAGTCATTTGTATCTTTAAACTAGTCATCTGCTTTCCACCCTATTTACATGTGGTGTGAGGTAAAGGCCCAGTTCCTCCCTGGACTGTGTGACCCAAAACCCACTCCATCCTTTTCAGGTTCTTCCCTCAAGTTCTTATAGGCAGTATAAATGTGTTACGTGCAACAACAAACTTATCACCCGTTTCTGTATTCTTCACACACACACACACACACACACACACACACACACACACACACACACTTAGGTAACCCTATCTGTTGCCATAAATGGACAAAGATGCTTTTCTGGTCTCTTCCACCTTCCTAATGCTTGACATCTGTCCAGAGTGTGTATCTGTGAATTTTGACTTTTAAAGTATGTTTTTTGATGTACATGGTGGTGCACACCTATAACCTTAGCACTCCAGAGGCTGGGGCAGTAGAATTGCTATGAGTTCAAGGCCAGCCCAGGCTAAATAGTGAGTTCCAGGCCAGCTAGGACAACATGATGAAGAACAGTAAAGTAAATCAAAGCAGAACCAAGCAGAAGTCTTCCTAGACCATCTCCTTCTCTTCATTTTTACTACATATGTTTCTAATCTTCATCTTCAGCCTAGATCACTGCCATGCCCTGCGTGCTCTGAGAGCTGGCGCAACCTAGCATACATCTCTGGGTATGGCCTTGTCCATCTAGAGAACCCTCCTCTTTACAAGGAGCTTATGACTTCCTTAAATTAGAATTCAGACTGGTAACAGCATGCACAAGGCCCTGGTTGACCTGGGCCTCAGGCACACTGTGCTTTGGCTGGCCTTCCCTGGATGTCCTCATTTCCTCTTCTGTATTCTGTGTCTTTGCTCATGTTTTTCCGTGAATATTTCCACATGCTTTCCTGTTTTATGAGTGTTTTAAAATAATTTAATATAGAACTTAAGATAATTCCTGGCATTCTCTTACCAGAGAGGCTTTTGTTTGAAGTGTCCAGCAGCACCCTCTGAGTGGTTTTAGGGACCTCCTCTGTGTATTAGTTGCACCTGTGCACACTTCCATTACCTCCTTTACCATGATGGCTGCTGAGAGTGCCTGTGTTTCCTGTTCTTCCTGACGGACAGTCTTTCATCCCTGTCAGGTGCAGGAGCATGCCCACCCATTCTGAGACCAGAAACAAGGCCCCTGTGCATTCTGACTCTGAGGATTATAACTCAAAGTAATGTGTGATTTTTGTTTTTATTTTTTCTTCTAGGCCAGTTTTGTTGCATCTGGAAATAGGACAGATATTTCCTTGGATGATCCAAATTTCTGGCAAAAGTGGGCTAAGAAGGCTGAATTGGATATTGATGCTTTAAATGGGAGGGTGAGTGAGAATTCCCACTAAGACCTCTATCTGATCTGACCCAAGGGTCACTCTTTTGGTAGTTTCAAGTGTACTCACTCTTTTTGTTAGAATAACCTGGTTATTGACACTCCAAGAGTGAGAAAGCAGACCAGGCTGTACAGTGCTGTGAAGGAGGATGAGCTGATGGAGTTTTCTGACTTGGAAAGTGACTCTGAAGAAAAGCCTTGTGCAAAGCCACGACGGCCCCAGGATAAGTCACAAGGCTACGCCCGGAGTGAGTGTTTCAGAGTAGAGAAGAATCTGCTCGTCTATGGGTAAGGGAATCATGCATAAAGTTGAAGTTTGTCCTCACAGCGGTTAGAATTCCTGGTCTTTATGGTGCATCTCAGTGCAGTCAAATGAGGGCCTCTGCAGTAGCTTTCTGTAGCATGAAGGTCATCTCATTGAAGTGTCACACAGTATTCAGATCCTCCGATGTAGGAGGCCCCTGGAAGCTAGGGGTGTGGATTTGTAGCTTGTAATTCACAGCAAAATCTAAAATCACAGATTTTTTTCCCATTTCCCCTCTTATAAACTTTATCAATATGAGAATCATTTAATATTTTTGTATTATAAAAAATTACCCAGAGCAGTAGTCTCTCCCCTGCAACTGCTCTACATACACATTTGAAAGTCCAAGTGCTCATTTGATGAACGTGTTGTACTTCTCTTGCTAGACTACAGGTTCCTACAAGGGTAGTGGTGTATCTAATTCTCTTCCTGCCTTACATAAGGTGGTGACCCTTCCCACTTCAGCCCTTTGCTACTGGCACATGCCTCCTTGTGCCACCTAGTGATCAGCAAGGAGGATTTTGTTGGAAATCTTAGGGGTGCAATGCAGTAATCCTTCCTGATGCTGAGCATGCCCAGCACATATTCATTGTTTTTCAGTCAACCTCGCCCCTCAGTGTTGCCTGCACATAGAACACTTGTATACCAGGCACTGAGCTAGGGTACTAGCTCTCCGGAGTCAAGCTGTGAGCAAAGTGACATAGTGACTCCAAGTGCACTTCAGGTGAGCAGGCAGAAATGGCAGTATGTGGTGATGCCATGACTGAGCAGCATTCTGCTAGTGGGGCCCGGAAGCAACTATCGTAAGACATAGCTTCTCTGTTATCCCCTCACTTCTAGGGCTAGATGGAGATATAAAGTGGCATATACATCTGTGACTACATAGACATTATGAATTGGCAAGGGGAAGAGGGAGTCTGGGAACTTGTGTAGAGAAAAAGGGTGCAGGGAGTCCAAAGGCTTGGAGGTGAGGGCAGCCTTAGAGTTGGAGGAACTGAAAGAAGTTTATGAGAACCAGAGAGGGGATGGGGAGACAGCTCAGTAGATTAAGCACTTGCCTGGTAAGAACAATGGCCTGAGTTCAATCTCTGGTTCTGCAAAAAAACAAACAAACCAGAGAGGAGGACCTGAAAGTTGTAAGAAATCAAGCCAGGGCAAAAAGCAGTGTCTGTTTACACACAAACACACGCGTGTGTGTGTGCACATACACACTCATAGTCTCAGGCACACATCCCAAATCAGTAATCCCTAGAGATAATGGAGGGGCTGTTTGCACTGGGAGTGCTACCCTCATGGCTCCATCTGCTATCGCATGGAGGAAGGTGTGGCCCAGGCTGCACCTCTGTCTTCTCACTCCCATTCCTATATTCGAATGAGCCTACCACACAACCCTAAGATGACACAGCATGGCGCTATAGCCAGAGATTAAGACATGACCCTGCTCAGGGTCAGCAGGGTGCTATTCATGTGCCTCTCCCCGTCCTCTTCTCTTCCACCCTTTTCCTGGGAGAACCTGAGAGTTACGTACACATCTTTCCTGTGAGTGCTCTTATACCTGGGAGGTACCGTTCCCTGTTTGAAAAGGAACCTCGAAGTTTTTCACAATCCTCCACCAGCTACGTGGTATCCATTTGGGGTCGATCAGTGTAGCTGTCCTCCTCAGTGCTATGTCCTTGATTTCAAGGGTGCTCACACCTTCCTTGAATCGCCTCCAGTGGTTGAACAGCAGGTAAAGATTCCAAACTATAGAATAAGGTTTACAGTTTCAGCATCGTCCTTGGGATCCATTTATTCCTAAAAATGGTTACCATGGCATGCATCTTACTGGGAGCCAGTGTTCACCATGTAGCGGGTATTTTAGTGGGAATTTAACTCCTGCGCCAAGGAGCAGTGAGCTTATGGCCCACTCTGGAGATGTGCTTGCCTGTTACACCCTGGCTGCCTTTCCTGTCACCTGAGATAAAATATTGCTAGTTCTAACCCACAGTTTCCCCAGTGTGTGTCGGGGACAGCTTCACCATTTAGGTAAGGCTCGATATCTTTTGTCAGAGGCAGCATCTGCATGCTGGCTATTTGTCTTGCAGCTGGGGCCGGTGGATGGACATCCTTTCCCATGGACGCTACAAACGTCAGCTCACAGAGCATGATGTAGAAACCATCTGCAGAACTATCCTGGTGTACTGTCTCAACCACTACAAAGGGGATGAGAATATCAAAAGCTTCATCTGGGATCTGATCACACCCACAGCGGACGGCCAGACGCGGGCCCTGGTCAATCACTCGGGTAGGTTGCTTTGTACTCTGTGTACCCTTGGGAATCATAGAGCCACCGAGAACCTTGGCAGTGCATTCTGATAAGGAGAGGCCTTGCAGGCCCTGTGTTTCCTGCCTTTTACCATTGAATATCTGCTGCTGGCACAGTAGCTTGGAGTGTAAAAGGCTTCTATTGTGCTACTGCTCATGATAGTGATGCTTCCAGGTCTGTCAGCCCCAGTGCCGAGGGGAAGGAAGGGGAAGAAGGTGAAGGCCCAGAGCACTCAGCCGCTGATGCAGGATGCCGACTGGCTGGCCAGTTGCAACCCAGATGCTCTGTTCCAGGAGGACAGCTACAAGAAGCACCTGAAGCACCACTGCAACAAGTATGTCTCTGGGTTACAGCTCGGACCCATGTCATTGCTTAAAATCTATATAGTGTTAGGAGAATGTTAAAATAATACTTAGGACTTTCATGTAACTTCCCCATTTTTCTTGAAACATGACACCAAGGCATAAGAGCATACCTTCAGGTTATTATTTGTTATAAAATTTACCATTTAGCCATTTGTATGTGAGAAATTCACTGGTATTGATTGTATTTGTGATACAGTGTATTTATTCATCACCACTAAACTCAAAATTTCCTCATCACTCCTAATAAGAGCTCTGTCTTGCCCTGCCTCTTAGTCCCCAGTATCCACCATTAAACTTAATCCTTTCAAGATGGTTCTGTCAAAGTAGGACTTCCTAAATACTTGTTCTCTTCTGTCTGATTTATTTTACTCAGCATAACATTTTCAAGGCTTGCCTGAGTTGTAGTATGTATCAGAATTTTGTTACTTTTGACAGGTGAATACTATTCACTGTATATTTTTGTTTGTTCATTCATTAACAAGCACATTAATTGTTCTCACTTTTGTTTTGACTAATGTTGCTATGAACTTTTCAAATGCCTGTTAATTTCATTGCTTAAAGCTCTTATTAACTCTATAAATAATTTGGTGTTATTCTCTTATTCTTAGTATTTTTTGTCACTGTAATTAGTACATATACCAGTGTTACTAAATAGCTTGACCATCTATTAGCTGTGAGTGACCTTGAGTTAGTTACTCACCCTTTTCAGGACGCAATTTTATCACCAGTCAAATATAGTTCCGCAGCAGGATCTCAGTTAGCTGAGGCCAGGTTTAAATGACTGTATTTCCGCATTTTATTGTATATTATTTTATTTTTTGGTGTTTTGAGATGCAAAACACTGACCTTGAACTCACTATGTGGCCTATGATGACCTCTAGCTTGTGGCAATCTTCCTGCCTCAGCTTCACAAGTATTGGTATTACAGGCATGTACCACCACACCCAACTCTATTTGTATTTATAAAACGAGTAACAGAAAGCTGAGTGTATAAATCTGGCAGCATGGCAAGCACTGTGTATGAATTATCTGTTTGAGTTACTTCAGATTAGCTGTGCTATTTTATTTATTTTTATATTTGAAATGGGGATCTGTGTTGTCCAGGTTGACTTCTTAGGCTCAAGAGATCCTCCTGCCTCAGCTTCCCTTGTAGCTGGGACTATAGGCACTAAGCACTAAATATCTAACAATAGTGCTGTTTCTTCCTGACCTTATCTGAGACAGAGTCTTCCTATGTAGTTCAGGCTAGCCTTGAGTTCACCGTGTAATGCAGGCTGCTCTCTTAACTGAAAGTTCCTTGGCCAACTGGGAGCAGTGCTCTTGCTTCTCCATTGCTGTCTCCTGCCCATCTCTCTTCAGAAGGCTTGCCTGCTCCCCAGGGCTCTTGTGAAGCTCCCAGAATTCTTCAGACCATTACTTCAAACCATTTTGTATCTCAGAAATGTGTTATTTCTCCTGGGACAGACTGGTTCTCCTGCAAATCCTATTTCACTTACAGATTTACACATCCTTGTGGTCTATGCTAACTTTGGATCAAGAGCCTTTTGAGTTTTGGATTCAAACAAAGAAAGTTAATTAGTTTAGTGAGGTAATAATGGCTCCTGTTCCCAGATGTCAGTCTGGTGCTGGTGCTGGTGCTGGTTCTAAATTTCCATTCTAAAGTCAGTATTAGGGGGTAACATAGGGTACCCTCCCCTCTGAGAATCTGAGAAGTAAACTGGAATTCCTTATATTCAGTCTCAGAAGAGGACTTCTAGTTCATCTCATCTGAAAGGAATGGACCCACTTTTCTTTCCCCAGCAGGCTCTAAAGTGAGGAAGACATTGAGACCATTTGAGAGATATACTTGAACACTTCTCTCTCTGTCTCTCTCTCTCTCTCTCTCTCTCTCTCTCTCTCTCTCTAAGAAAAGTGACATTCATAGTTCTTCAAAGTCTCTGCATAATGAAAACTGGTCTGTCTGTGTTACTTTTCTCTTGTTGCTGGGACAAATACCTGGCAACCAAAATTAAGGAAAAATTTACTTAGCTCATAGTCAGTGGAGGTTTTAGTCCATACTGAGCTGGCTCCAAGGCTGAGTGGCACATGGTAGCGAGCAACAGATCATGGCAGCAGCAAACCGTGGAGAGCAAAGGCAGTGGCAGTAGCTCAGGCAGCTAGCCAGCCTCTCTCCCCTCCGTACATTGTAATACAGAATATCTACCCCAGAACACTCACACCCACAATCCCAGAATTGGATCAAGAATAAATCATGAACTACGGAAGCCACCCCATGGCTGCATGAGGCCTTGGGGGTACAACTAGACACAAACCATAACAGTTTCTGAAGAAGAAAATGCTTTTCTTTTTGAACTGGAAGGAAGAGAAACCAGTAAGTTCCTTATCCCCATGTCAGGTTTTGCAATGGACAATAAAGATTCTAGCTAAAAGCAGATAGTAGTTCCTTTGGAGCTACCATTTCTGAGCATGCTCTGTAGATAGCAGCTTGCTTGCACATTTTTCTCTAACCACAGAAGAAATGAAGTGCCAGCTGTTGAAACTTACACTGTCACTTTTCTTTGGTTGTTTAATTATGGTAGGCAATATCTTACGAGTTAACAAATGAAGTGGGGATGTCTGTTGTCCAGGATGGCTTCCTAGGCTCAAGTGATCCTCCTGCCTCAGCCTCCCTCGTGGCTGGGACTGGAGGCACTAAGCACTAAACATCTAACAATAGTGCTATTTCTTCCTGACCTTATCTGAGACAGAGTCTCCCTGTGTAGTTCAGGCTGGCCTTGAATTCACTTTGTAACCCAGGCCATTCTCTTAACTTACTTAAAGCTCCTTGGCCAGCTAGGGGCAGAGCAGAGGACTTTACAAAATTAAAACCACTATATTCAAAGTGGCTACTTACCTTAGACTGTACTTAGGCATTTGCAAGCTCTCACCTAGCTCAGCCACAACCCTTACAGTCATGCCAGGAAATAAGGAGGGTGTGTCCTAGTGTCTGATCTGGAATAGGCCTCTGAGGTGAAGCTGCCCTTGGATGTCAAAGGACAGTTGCTGCATCCTGAGAGACAGCATGATGTGATAGGGCGGAAGACTTAGCTGCGAATGCTCATCATGCTCAGGGTGATGCCGTGCCCTTGAGTATAGCACTTTTCTTTTTCTTTTTCTTTTCTTTTCTTTTTTTTTTTTTTTTTTTTTTTTTTTTTTTTTTTTTTTTTTTTTTTTTTTTTTTTTTTTTTTGCGGGACTGGGATTTGAACTCATGACCTTGCACTTGCCAGTCAGGCACTTGTGCCACAGAGCTATCTCCCCAGCCCCTTAGCACTTGTCTTTTGCTATCAACATTTTTTGCCTTTGTGAAATGGAAATTATAACTTGCCCCACTTCATCATAGAGATGCCATGTGATGAAGTGAGCCTGTGTGTGGACTTGTGATGTATTGATTCACAGTGGTTTGCAAGACTGTGAAAGGATTCTTCAGCTAGGGAGTGAATACTCAGTATGGTTCACCTGCCATCATGAATGTAGGTTTTGGGTATCCCATGTGTACACCAGGCTGCCTATCTGTCAGGCTGTGCTAGATTGAGTAGTCACAGGGCTTTGGATATATTGGGTAGAGCTGTTGAGTTATACTTTGGTGTTTGAGAAAACCCAAAATGGATTAGAAATCTGGTTCTTAGAAAAACATGGATTCCTTGAAAATGACCAAGAATGGTAATCTTGTGATTTAGTCTTGTAATTTTAAAGTTACTGCTTAGATTATAAACTAGGAGTAAAAAGGCTTAATGTTCCTTGAGGAGAGCAAGGACCTACCTTCTGCCCCACCCTCTTCACCATCTCCACTTCTCAGAAGCGAAGTTGTATAATCTGAAAAACCTGACATTCCATATTGAGGGTTTATTGTAAGGTAGTAAAACCAGATTTTATATCTCGTTTATTCCTACAACTTCTGATGTGCTTCCAAAAATGGTATTAAGGCAGCAGCTGAGGAAATTTTATGAGATAATGAAGCAGAACAGTTACTGAAAGCCATCTGCTCAGTTGTTTACAAACTTGCTTCAATACTTCAGAGGCAATGGTAGGGTACGTGTCTAAACTTCACAAGCTGCACTAGGTAGAACTAAATGAAGTGCGCCTGGGCTGGGCTGAGCTCAGTCCCTCTCTGTGCAGAGTGAGCGGTTGCCAGGCAGGCCTGTTGGAAGCCAGCAGAAAGCACCACACAGAGGTGATTATGTGCCACCATCTGTCACGCTTCAAGCCTACCATACAGCATGGCTAATCAGCCTTGGCAGGATGATGGATGAACAGCAGCAGCTGCCAAAAGCCACTGTTGGCAAACAGTCCTGAAGTTAAGAACTTTTCCCCCCTCTGTCTTCCTCTCCAGGGTCCTGCTGCGTGTCCGCATGCTGTACTACCTAAGACAAGAAGTGATAGGAGACCAGGCTGATAAGATCCTGGAGGGTGCTGATGCAAGGTTGGTGCCAGCACACATGTGCTCTGTGCCCACGAGCGAGCTCGAGTCTTCAGAAAATGTCATGGGTGGTGTTGTAGGACCTTCACAGGTCTTTAGTAGCTTGCCCCGTTTTTTGCATCTTGAATACAATTTTATCCTCTGAGGTTGGGAAAGTGATGAAAATCAGGAATAGGCTGTTTATATATAAAAAAAAGCAGATTATACTACTTGTGTTTCAAGGTGCCCTTTAAGGTGCAATAGCATGTGACCAGGTCCATTTCTGGCCATTGAAGAAGGCTTTGGTTCCTCCCCACTGTATTTAGATATTTATCATGGGAGAAAAAGCATGGAGGGTGCGTTTCATATTCACTTGTTGAAATTAGAATTCTTCTAATACTAGCTTTTTTTTTTTTTTTTTTAATTGTCTAAATGGGTGCTTTTCCAGTGAAGCAGATGTGTGGATCCCTGAACCTTTTCATGCTGAAGTTCCTACAGATTGGTGGGATAAGGAAGCAGACAAATCCCTCTTAATTGGAGTATTCAAACATGGTAAGTGACGTTGCTGTTTGAATACATCTTGACTGTGTGGCTTTATCTTTATTTAGAACTCTCTTTATGTACTCCTTTCCAAAGTCATAATATTAATGAGCATAGTTCCAAAGGACTCTTGGCGTCTACCATTTTTCTGTACTAAAAATCTAATACGAACTGTAAATATCAGATGCTGTTTTTGAATGTTTGTTGAGTATTTGAGAAGAAAACATTTCTTTCTTGGCTGTAAATAAAACTGAAACCATATTTGTTTTAATAATAGCCAAGTTGTACGATAGCTTCCCTAAACTTTGCTTCCAGCACAGCTTCCCTTGCTAACTCTGCCAGCCAGTGTCAGAGTGGACGGTGGGCTTAACCTCGGCTATTAATCTGTACAAGTGCCTCCTGGGCTTTGTTCCAAGCAATATTTCACAAATGTCAGTGCTGAGGACTTGCTGCTCCCCGGAGTGGGATGCAGCCTTGTTAACTTTGAAAGGCTGGGGATGCAGAACTGGCATGATATATACAGTGAGCGATTCCTGATTATAATCCCAGTTCTCTGGAGGTCGAGAAGGTATTCTCAGCAGCCCAGCCTGACTAAAGGGGAGAATGATGGCTTATAAAACCTTTCATGATTACAGTTTGGCTTGCGGCTCTGCAGCAGTTAGGAGCAGTGTGTTGTAGTACATACCCTAATTGAATTGTGCTGCTCTGCCTATGTACTGCAGCCGCGTTTTGTGAGCTCAGCCTCAAGATCATTTTCCCGCAGTGCACTGTTGGGATCTGCCATTTTCTATCTAGTCAACTTGGGCAGTCAAAAAGCAAATTGCAGTTTGAAGACCATAGAGAGAACAGTGTCATCTTACTGACATGCATCATCTTAAACCTAATCAGACAGGTTCGCTGGCCGTAGGTATGTGGGGATTTTTCAGCCATTCGTGCAAGTTCCTGTAGGACAAAAGCCGTTCACAGGGAGGGTGGGTGAGACTTGGTGGACCCTGCAGAGGTCATCAAGGAATGTTTTGGAGCCTTTTAAATCTCAAGCAAAATTAGATCCTGGGAAAAATAGGGTCAGAAATCCTCCCTGGCATACTGCTGTTGTTGTGAACCTGCTTTCTGTTTGTATTTGTGGTCATTCTGACATTGTCCCTAAAGAGTGACGTAGCCCAAAAAGCTTCCCTAGAATGACCACACTGTAGAATACTCTTCTTAAGTGAAGTCTGCTCAGCTCATCCTTATGAGAGCCTTCCTTGAGAAACTGACTCGGTTGTTGTGGCAGAGCTGTGGCTTGGCACTGACGGGACCTGTCTCTCTGTCTCTGTCCTCTGGGGCTGATGGGCATGGCACAGGCTATGAGAAGTACAATTCCATGCGAGCTGACCCCGCGCTGTGCTTCCTGGAACGAGTCGGTATGCCTGATGCCAAGGCCATCGCTGCTGAGCAAAGAGGAACAGACATGCTAGCAGATGGCGGTGATGGGTAAGGATATTCTAAAATTTTAATAAACTTTATGTTAGTATCACATCCACTGGCAGGGTTCATTTCTTACATTATACTATGTGCTACACTGCATTTGATTTGAACTTTAGTGGTGTTTACCAATATATTCTGTTTGCACGTCAGAATGACAGTTTAAACAACACACATTATCTAGATAGATGATCTGAAATTTGACTTTACGAAGTGACATCTCTATCCCCATTCCACCATGCTTACATGTTTTAAAAATTGGTAGTCATGTTTTATATCAAACCCAGAGTTAAAAGAAGTATCAGATAATTAGTATTCTTCCCTACCCTACTCACTTACATACCAATGTGATTTTAAATGTTTTTTTGTTTTGTTTTGTTTTGTTTTGTTTTGTTTTGTTTTGTTTTACTTTTCACAGTGGAGAATTTGATAGAGAAGATGAAGATCCGGAATATAAGCCAACCAGAACACCATTCAAAGATGAAATAGATGTAAGAACTTGAGTGCACCATTAAAGTGTTATATGCCCATATAGACTTGTTACACTTTGTAATGGCCCTTTCTATAAAAGATTAAGTGAATGAGACCAAATTAAAATGCCTTTTTTTTTTTTTTTTTGCTTTGATTTCAAGGAATTTGCAAATTCTCCAGAGGATAAGGAAGAATCGGCAGAAGTGCACACCACAGGTAAGACCTCAAGATGCGCACCAGTGTGAGGAAGGCACTGGGCAGCCAGCATTCACGTGACAGGGCCTTGCGCTGCCACACCGCTGCGTGTGTGGTGCTGCGTCTGTGTTGTTGTTTCTACACTGATCCCTCTATTTGGTGAATAATTTCAATTTTTTAATATGATTGAGTTTTCATTACAATGAATTTCTTTCAGAGAATGACTTTTAGATTAAGATAATTGATCTATTTATATTCACACTAATTAGTAAAAAATTGTAGGCATCTTTTAAGAATATCTCTGGGGAACACAGAATTTGCTAAGTACTTATGAAACACTGCCAGCTTATTTAGAATATTGACCTTGTACTTAAGGAAAATCATTAGGCAATAATTGTGTCATTTGGTATGTTCAGGATTATTGTCAATATAATATAGGCAAGACCCTTATACTATAGTTCGTGTTGTAAAGTATGTTTCTTTATTTGAGACTGATACAAGTGTTTTTCTCCCCCTAAGGAGTTAAAAAGAAATAGTTCATAGTGTCGGTGCTAACATGCGTCTGTTCATATTCTAAGGTGAGGGCCCTGGGCTGCTCTCCCACACCACCGTTTGGATGCAAATGAGTCATCTTACTTGTTGGGAAATCCTGTGTATTGCATGATTGCAGCAACATATTTCAAAAACACTTTTCCCACTTCCTCAGGCAAGCACAGTGAGAATAATGCTGAGTTAGGCCAACTCTACTGGCCTAACACTTCAACCCTGACTACGCGTCTGCGCCGGCTCATTACTGCCTATCAGCGCAGCTATAAAAGGCAGCAAATGAGGCAGGAGGCCCTAATGAAGACGGACCGGCGCAGGCGGCGGCCTCGGGAGGAAGTGAGAGCACTAGAGGCGGAAAGGGAAGCTATTATATCTGAGAAACGACAAAAGTGAGTTTCTTAAGGTTTCACTCAACTCCTCGCAAGTTCCCTCCTCTCTGCTCCCGTAGACCTATAAGAGACCACAGTCATGTTTCAGCGGTAGCGGCCCGCAAAGACAGGCATGCTGTCATGACCTAAGAGTCATAAGTGTTGAATCTGAGGGGAAAGGAAAAAGAAACAATTAACTGCCCATCATTTTCCTAAAGTGCAGTGCAAGTCAGTGTCTTTTTCTAACAGGTGGACAAGAAGGGAAGAGGCTGACTTTTATCGTGTCGTATCCACCTTTGGTGTTATTTTTGATCCTGTGAAACAGCAGTTTGACTGGAATCAGTTCCGAGCTTTTGCTAGGCTTGACAAGAAGTCTGATGAGAGTTTGGAGAAATACTTCAGCTGTTTTGTGGCTATGTGCAGGCGGGTATGTCGAATGCCTGCCAAGCCCAATGACGGTAAGTATATTGACTGGCAGCATTCTGTAATATATAGCAGTGCAAGGTGGCATGAGGAAGTGTACAGTATAAAGTGTGCTTGTGGCTTGTCAAGTAAGTGTGAGTGCTTTTGTGTCACAGAGCCACCTGACCTTGCCTCGCTGATAGAGCCCATCACAGAGGAGCGAGCCTCAAGAACTCTGTACCGCATTGAGCTACTGCGGAAGATTCGAGAACAAGTCCTACATCACCCACAGCTAGGAGAGAGGTTAAAGCTCTGCCAGCCCAGCCTGGACCTTCCTGAGTGGTGGGAATGTGGAAGGCATGACCGGGACCTGCTGGTGGGTGCTGCCAAGCATGGGGTCAGCAGGACAGACTACCACATCCTCAATGACCCGGAGTTATCTTTCTTGGATGCTCATAAGAATTTCGCTCAGAACCGAGGTGCAGGACCTGTCTCCTCCTTGAACTCACTAGCAGTAGGCTTTGGCCAGGCTCCTCCAGTCATTGCACCAGTGCACAGTCATGACGAGAAGGTGATGGAGCAAGCTGAGGGCAAAATGGAGGAGTCGGAAAACTCCACAGCCAAAGAGAAGTCTGAGAGGAAAGAAGAGGAAGAAGTCAGCAGCAGGGGCAAGGACAGCAAGCAAGAATGTGAGGCCGAGGCTAGTTCTGTGAAGAGAGAGTTGAAAGGGATGGAGGGCAGTGCGGACCCTGGGTCCAAGTCAGTCTCAGAGAAGGGCTCTGAAGAGGATGAGGAGGAGAAGCTGGAGGATGATGACAAATCAGAGGAGTCTTCTCAGCCTGAAGGTAATGCCTGACCATTTCAGTTCTGTCCTGTTTTTGTGTCATCTCACCACGAGATGATCTGTCATGTTACACCTTGTATCATTTTTGGTTTTTGTTGTTGTTTGTTTTTAAAGAGTGATTATCCATTATCTTCTGTGAAAGGATACTTTCAGTTATGGTTAGATGTGCTTTGCCATATGTTTCAAGTTATTAGACATCTTTCAGTGTAAACTCTAAGAAGAGTTGTGCATACACTTTAGTAACTTCTGGCTTCAGAATGCAGGTAAAGATCTACGAAAGGCCTATCCTACATGTGTAGTAAGTACTCAATAAAATGGAGCTGATTGATATTCCCATTTTAGATTTTGTCCTTTCAAACCTCGAGTTGCAGTGACACTCTATTTGTGAATAATGCACATTAACTCATTTCTCAGCAGGAACTGTCTCTAGAGGGAAGAATTTTGATGAAGAAAGCAATGCTTCCATGAGCACTGCTAGGGATGAAACCCGAGATGGATTCTACATGGAAGATGGAGACCCTTCGGTGGCTCAGCTCCTTCATGAAAGAACGTTTGCCTTCTCATTTTGGCCGAAGGTTGGCAGGGTTTTTTTATTTGTTATCGTTTTCTTTTGTTGACCAGAAATGAGCAGGTAGAGGAAATCTTCCCGGCTTAACTTTTCATGTAATTATAAGATAAACTAATTTAATACATGAAGCCTGTAGATTTTTTAGGGTTTTAAAGAATAATCCAGGAAAGCCCATTTCATAATGAGATGAAGGTACATGAGGTATAAGATAATAAGGAAACAAAACTGTATCTTTGGCTTCTTGGGGCTATTGAGGTCAGTCACTTTATCGAGTAGAATCTGTTTGTTATTGTTCTAATGAATTAGTCCTTTTGCAAAACAAAATGTGTGGACGAGTAAAACTGTGTACTTTAGGGTTCTTCTGTATGAAACAAGGCTTTCAGAGTAAGACAATATCATATAATTGGAAGCCTGTTTTCTTAACTAAAGGGGATGGCAGGTTGACCCAAATACTCCAATTCATCATGAGGTCATTCCAAATGTAACCTGTAACCAAAGGCAAATGGAGATTACATTTTTGGCTAAGTAGCATAATTTTAGAATGAATCTCTGTGTCACTTGGGTAATTTATTAGGGTGGGGAAGTACTCATCCTAATCACCCTAATCAGCAGGGCTCTCTGGTTTAAAATACAGAAAAAAGCTTCAATAGAGTCATCTCGGGGCAGTCTTCAGTGTTAGTGCTATTTAAGAGACAAGGTGATATTTTGAACTGAGGAATGTACTGTCAAAGAGATTGTCTCTCTGTCTCCACCCCTTCATTTCCCATTAAGTTAATCTCCTTTACTGAGTGTGGAAGGGAGATTCCCACATCAGTCAGAGGTTTACAGTATTCATGGTTGTAGTAGCAGGCACTTTTAATCTATGGAAACTTTGTCTAAGAGCTGTAATTAGAAAATTTTAATGTGCATGCTTCAGTGAAATTTGAAGCAATAATAGATCAGGAATACAAATTGACATTCATTAAGTGTTCCTAGGTTAGTGCCCATTTCATAATGCTGAACTTTATTAATAGTGACGCTAATGATGTCCCCCTTCCTGGGACACGCTATGCTCTGGCCTTTGTATCCAAAGGGCCAGAGTGTTAAAATGCTTAATATAGGAACTCCATTGTCTCCACTGACATTTACCAACAGTTCTTTCTGGAAATTGGAACCAGGTTACTTTTAAAATGTCAGGCTCGGGCCCGGCAGGATGGCTCAGTGGTCTAAAGCGCCTGCAGGTGGCTGCAGGGACCTCAGTTTGATCCCCGGCACCACATGCTGTGCCAGCCTTGCCCTCAGGGCAGGCTGAGCTGTCCATAAAAATAAATAAACAAACAAACAAAATTTGTGAAACAAGAAAAATGAATAAATAAATAAATAATTTTAAAAAATGTCAGGCTTGCAACCAAATGTAGAGGCATGTACCCATAATCCCAGCTCTCGGGAGGCTGAGGCAGGAGGATTGCCACAAGCTCAAAGCCAGCCTACCTACATTACATGGCAAGATGCAGGCTCAAAAAAAAAAAGAAAAGAGGAAATTTTAATGGTGATGGTTATATGGTTTCTGTTTTATGCAGTTCAGTATTCATAGTTAAAAATAATAAGTTTTCTGTATTGGAGCCTTCTAAGGCAAAATGATTTCAGAATAGAACAATTTCAGCAGATTTTATTATTTGGTCTTGGGTTTGTTTTCTTTTCTACTTCCAGACGACTTTTAAATGTATTGCTACATTCTTTAGCATCATGATAGGTGTATTTGCCTAGTAATTTACCTAGGTCTTTGTTACAGTTTCCTGTGACTTTTCTTCTCCCTCCAGGATAGAGTAATGATAAACCGATTAGACAACATCTGTGAAGCAGTGTTAAAAGGCAAATGGCCAGTAAATAGGCGCCAGATGTTTGATTTCCAGGGCCTCATCCCCGGGTACACTCCTACTGCTGCAGACAGTCCACTGCAGAAGAGGAGTTTCACTGAGCTTTCCATGATTGGCCAGGCCAGTGCAAGTGGGAGTGAGGATATCACTGCTTCTCCTCAGTTGTCAAAGGTAAGACAAAGAGGTTTTCATTTTTAACAGTTTAGAGGAAAGCTATCTAAATCTTAGCTCAGGTTAAAGCTTGTTTTTCACTGATCCTACCTGCTTTTGTGTGTATGTTTTTTGTTTCTTTGAGATGAGGTCTCCCTATGTTGCCCAGATTGGCACCTGGGCTCAGGGATCTTCCCTTTTCAACCTCCCTAGTAGCTGGAAATGCTGTGTAATTGTAGGTCTCTGGTCATGAATGATTAATTTGTTAAACTTCATGTTCCTGTTTCTAATGCTAGCCCCTGAGGCAGCTGGAGTTTGGCACACTATGACTCTGTTCTTTTGGAATTTTCAATAGGAAGATGCCCTCAACCTCTCCATCCCTCGCCAGCGGCGGCGGAGACGGAGAAAGATTGAAATTGAGGCTGAAAGAGCTGCCAAGAGGCGAAATCTCATGGAGATGGTTGCCCAGCTGCGAGAGTCTCAGGTGGTCTCAGAAAATGGACAAGAAAAAGTTGTAGATTTATCAAAGGCCTCAAGAGAGGCAACAAGCTCTACCTCAAATTTTTCATCTCTTACTTCAAAGTTTATCTTGCCTACTGTCTCAACACCAGTGTCTGATGCCTTTAAGACTCAAATGGAACTGCTCCAAGCAGGCTTGTCGCGCACACCCACCAGGCACCTGCTCAATGGCTCCATTGTGGATGGAGAGCCTCCCATGAAGAGGAGACGGGGGAGGAGGAAAAATGTGGAGGGCCTTGATCTGTTGTTCTTGAGCCACAAACGGACGACATTGAGTACAGTAAGTTAGGGTTGGGGACATAGCTCAGTAGAATAAAGTGCTTGCCTGGTAAGTGCAAGGGCCTGAGTTCAATCCCCAGTTCTTGGGGGAAAAAAAAGTACAGTAATTTGGAGAGCTCACTTCTATTGCATGTGCCCATGTTGAGAGCCAGTGACCCTGCAGTTGTCACAGGGCTTGTCCCTCTTAGCAATGCAATGTTAAAATTGGCTTCTTCTACCACAGAAATGGAATTATAGGGAACACAGTCATGGTACTGAGCTTGATAATTGTGTCGATCATGGATGCAGATCACTTGGCCTCAACCTAGTATAGCTTAAGGATTTATTTATCCTGAGGTTCTGATTTATTGATTGCTCTCAGAAGAAAAGTTCAAAACAGAATGTATTTTTCTGAGCCTAGAATTGTTAGTTTCTAATCCCTTGAGGTGAATAAAGCTTCTGTTCTTAAAAGTGTTGTGCCTTGAAATTATTCAGTTAGTATATCTATTTAGTTTCAGATCAAAGATTTGTGTTCCTGTGCAGACCTAGCAACTGTGAATGCTCTAACCTCTACAACTGGATGTTTAAAAAATTGGAGCTGTGCCTTTACTAGTCTAGGTTTGAATGGAATATATGGGCTAGTGGACTTCTTGCTTCCATTTTCAATCCAAAGGAAATGAGTACAATATAACCAAAATAATTTCTCCCTTATTTCATTCAGCCATGCCATCCAAAACTGGCATTGTATCTACTGATAGCAAGGACCACATTACATCATTCCATGCAATGTCTTTTAAAAGGCTTATTCATGCTCAATACCTGAGCCTGTCAAGTTGAAACCCCAGTTGATAAAGCCACACTTAAGTGGCTACCCTGAATCCTTCCATAGGCCACTGGACTATTTAGGAAATATTAAAGTTTGAGACTAAGGGAAGACAGTTGTTTCAACACATTTCTCTGTATACCTTCCCTTTTTATTATTATTATTGTTGTTGTTGATGTTATTTTTTTTTTTTTAATAATGCTTTCCCTTTTATTACTTGCTCACTTTCTGTCTCTTCAACCTAGAGAAGGCCTAATAACATAAAAAGATAGGAAAAGATATGATTGAGAAAAGGCAAATTAGGGGCTGGGGAGATAGCTCCATGGTACAAGTGCCAGCCTGGCAAGTGCAAAGTTGTGAGTTCAAACCCCAAACCCCCCCCCGCCCCAAAAGAGAAGAGAAAAGGCAAAATAGATTTATCCTTTGGTGGCATCTCATTACAACAGAGCTATCCAGGAGATTAAGAGTAACTTTCAAAATTGATTAGCAATGTACTAGTTGTAATAATGGTTATAGTTGTTGCTCATAGAGTTTGTAGAACCTTACACAAGTTTATTTTGTAGTGCATCAGCTGTGACGTAATGAGCGTTCCATTTCTAGGGGGTGAGGCCCTCAGGCAGAGTTGTATCACTGCAGTGCAGCTTTCCTGCATAAAACTACTCTAGCACTTTGATAGACTTTATATACTAAAAAACCCACCTTTCTGCATTTCCTTTAGCAAATTACAGAGTTCCTACAACTTGACGTTCACCTTCACTTCCTGTCATGGGTAGTGTGTGTATTATGAGGCATACACATCGCTGGGTCAGGGGTCAGAAATTAATAGTGCAACTCAGGTGCTGTTTTTCTTTTTTGAAATTGTATGTACTTTGAATATTAATCTTGGCACTGACTTTATTCACTTCATTTGTTTTTAACTTTTGACAAGGATTTATTGAATTGTTCTTTTTCAAAAGTCATTTACTAACAGTCCAGCTCAAGCATGAGAAAACGCTCATCAGAATGCATTCTTAAAGACTTTTTTTTTCTTTTTTTTTTAATCTTTTTGAGACAGGGTCTTGCTGTGCAGTTCAGGCTAGCCTTGAGCTCACTTTTATAGCCCAGGCTGGTCTCAAACTCACACTGATCCTCCTGCCTCAGCCTCCCAAGTGCTGGGATTACTGGCATGCACCACCACACCCAGCTCTCTTAAAGACTTTTTTTAAAAAAAAATGTCTAATTTTGGAATTTGGGGATTACCCATTTGGTGTGCATGTGAGTGAAATACAAAGGAAGTCCTGGTTAAAGTACAGATAAATTGGGTGTTTAAGAAATGTGTCAGCAGGATGGGAGATAGCACATCCTAAACTTGTAGGTTTTATTACCACCCTAACTGCCATTAAAAGTAAGGATGCTCCAGATGTAGTATGGAAACCGGCCATGTTTTCTGTGTCACGCACTAAGATATGAAGAGTAACAGCCTGATAGGACAAGGACTTGTGGTAGGGAGCTAACATGCAGTGTAGGTGACAGATAAATAAGTGTTGAACATCTCTAGTGGCCTAATAAAAAAATTAGAACTCTCAAATGGCTCAAAATCTGAAACTTTCTGAGCACTGATATGACATTAAAAATAGGAACTGTTACACCTGACCTCATGTGAAAGGTCACAGTAGAAAGTAAAAATATTACATAAAATTACCATTAGGCTATGTGTAGAAGAGTTATATGAAAAAAAAAGTGTTGTGTTTACATGCAAGTCCTTCCCCCAAGATACCACCTAATGTATATGTGACTATTCCAGCATCTAGAAAATTCAAAGTCTGAAACATTTCTGGTTCCACACATTTCAGATAAAGGAAGCTCAACATATAATGCTGTATCATAGTTGTATATGATCAAGTCGTGCCTGGGGTACTTCATGAGTGCGAAGGAAGGCTGGGAGTAGAGGAAGGAAGAGATGGGGAAATTCCCTAGAGATGATCATACTTGGTTAAGTTTTGAAGATCATGTTGGAGTAGGATGCCTAAGGCAAGTGGCGACCTCTCTGTCTGCTGAACTGAAAGGTTTTGCCTGGGGAATTCAGTGAATAGGCAGAACTCAGTTGCGGGCTTGGAAAAAAAGGTAGGGAACTCAGATTTATCCTGAAGGTGCTAGATACCATGTCATTAAAGTAGTTGAAGTAGGAGAATGATGTGATATAAGTTTTTGAGGTTGACAGAGCTGCATTTTAGAAAATTCAGTCCAGTATATGAGTGAAAGGTGGGTGGAAGAGTGCTGGGACTGGCATCATGAAGGTTGTGATGTTATGGCAGGAGAAGAGAAAGCCCTAGGAATTGAGAGATGAGTGTCTGGAGATGAAAAGAACAATTAAGTTCCAACTACTGTACAGTAGTAGAATATTATCTTGCATTCAAACTATTCTTCCCAGTGTTCCCACATATCCATAACAAAACCTCCCACCAACCAAGTGGTTTTGGAACATCGTATAGGGATTCCCCAGGGAGACAATGAAAACTGAATTCACGAGTATCCAACTCAGATATTGACCACACCTTGCATATTGTCCTAGTGACTTGCTTAGTACTTAGTATTTGAAATCATGTAGCCTTGCCAGACTTTATCCCGTGTGATTACTAATTGTACATTATGAAAAATAATGTACAAATATCTTTCTAATTTAGTAGCCATTCCAAAACTGCCATTGTTTGAAGTAACTTTTTTCCATTTCTAGTGAAATATCCGAGGAGTATTTTCTTGGGATAGGACGTTGTCAGAATCTCTCTTCCTCTGAGAATTCAGGCCATTGTCAAATTTTTGCAGGAGGATGCTGAGGTGACCAAAGCTTTTGAAGAAGATATAGAGACTCCACCAATAAGAAACATTCCTTCTCCTGGACAGCTGGACCCAGACACACGGATGCCTGTTATAAATCTTGAAGATGGGACGAGACTGGTGGGGGAAGATGCTCCTAAAAACAAGGATTTAGTTGAGTGGCTAAAGCTGCATCCTACTTACACTGTTGATATGCCAAGTTATGTACCAGTAAGTACCACAGAATTTGGACCATGCCAGACTACTTAATTCCCATCTAACATGGACATCACAGACAACTGATTCTTCTCTGCCTTTTGTTTGAATGTCTTTTGGTCTTGCATGTTTTTGTTGCTTTGTCTGCATTCTGTAGATCTATCCTGCTGAAGGGCAGCCTTACAAAGTTACTAGAATATGTCTGTTATTCATTTTCCTTTTCCTTAGGGGGCCTCCAGACTGGCACAATAATTTAAGTGTCTGCTCAGGCAAATACAGTCAGGTGCAGGGGACCTGAGTTCAATCCCCAGCTCTACAAGCCTCACCCACCATGCCCTGAAGGCATTGTTAGACAGACAAAAAATGGCCTTGTCATCTTCCTTTCCCACCTGACAGGCATGACTTCTTCCATTTTTCCTCACATTATGTAACTTCCAGGTGGCCCACTATGGGCATAACAGAGTCAAATGCACTTTTCCCAAGACTTCAGAAAAGGCCTGACCAGCCCAAAGTGCTACAATGCTATTACTCTGGAAATTTGACTACTTACATTTTTTCAAAATTTATTTTTTTAAAGAATACAAAATAGAAAAGAAAGAAAGGAAAAAAAAGAAAAGAAAACCCACAAATTGAGAAAAAATTGTAGCCAACTGTCCCTTAGACAAGACTTCTATCTAGAACATATAAAGATTTAAAAAAAAAAAAAAAAAAGAGATTACCAAAATTTAAAGACCCAATCCAGGGGCTGGGGAGATAGCTCCGAGGCACAAGTGCTTGCTGGGCAAGTGCAAGGTCATGAGTTCCAGCCCTGGTCCCACAAAAAAAAAGAAAAAAAAAAGACCCAATCCATTTATAGGTAAATGGGCATCTGAGGTGAATTTCAAAATTTCATAAAACACATTAATAATTCAGTAGTGGTTGCTATATTGCATGATGTTATCTGCAAATAAGTTAAGTTGAAATTACTATCTGAGGGACTGGCAAGATGGCTCAATGGTCTAAAGCACCTGCTTAGGCAAGCTTAGGCAACCTCAGGGACCACAGTTGGATCCACAGTACCACATGCTGTGCCAACTGCATCCCCAGGGCAGACTGAGCTGGCCATGATGAATGAATGAATGGGAAGGAAGGAAGGAAGGAAGGAAGGAAGGAAGGAAGGAAGGAAGGAAGGAAAGAAAGTAGAATCTGAAAGCATGTAACCTTGCCTGACTTGCTGTGTTTTTCAAAAAGGTGAGATCCCAGTTATTGATTCCTTGAAGTTATTTCCATGCCTACTTTAGGTTAGCAGATATAAACCTGTAAAGTTGGTTTAAAAAAAAAAAAAAAAAGAATGGAACAAAACAAAACAGTAACAAAAAGAAAGTTACAAGAAATTGAAAGGAAAGAAGAATTCTTTAAAAGTTAAGCATTAATTGCTCCTTTCAATAGACCACCAAAAATCAGCAGTATAGTTATACAAACTATGCTGCATATATACATAATACATCTTTTTTTCCTTCTTTTCATCCCAGTTTTTCCTTCCCATTGATCATATTCTTTCCCTTTTATAGTATCTGTTGTACCTTTCAGATTTCATTCTTTTAGGTTCTCACACTAAGGAGACAAAATGGTGTTTGCACATGTGGGTCTGATTTATTTTACTTACCGCTACAGTTATGTCCATTTACCTATAAAAGCTTTGAATTTTTTGTAGTGAAATAATACTCCAGTGAGTAAAAATACCACATCTTTTTTATCCATTCCTCAGTTGATGGGCATCTGGGCTCTTTCCAGGATTTAGCTATAACAAATCACACTGCTATAAACATGGGTCCACATTCATCGTTGTGGTACAGTTCTCTTGGAAAAATACCTAGTAGGGGAATAGCTGGCTTGAATGAGAGTTCTAATCCTAGCTTTTTTAGGAGTCTCCATAGTGATTTCCATAATGGTTGTACCAGTGTGTAGTCTTCCCAACAGTGGAGAAGTGTTCCTTTTATTGATAGACTTCTTTATAATAGGCATTCTTTCTGGGCTGAGATAGAATCTCAGCATTGTTTTAATTTGCATCTCTTGAATGACCAATGACATTGAGCATTTTTATATATATTTACTTGCTATTTGTATTTCTTCATTTGTGAAGTATATATTCAACTCAGATGCCTAATTTTGGATTGGATCTTTGAATTTTGGGGGCCTGACTTTAATTGTTTATATGTTCTAGGTAGAAGTCTTTTGTTTGAGGGATAGCTGGCTCTAATTTTTTTCTCAATTCATGGGTTTTCTTTTTACTGTGTTGGTGATTTCTTTTGACATAAACTGTTTGCTGGCTGACAACACAAATCTTTTATTACTTTTGCTATGTAATTCATTTTTCTTTTCAATTTAAATGTAGGATTTTCTGGTTTCTATTGAATTCTTCCCAGCATCTTTGCTATCCAATATCCAATAGTATCTTCCTTTCCCCCAAAGAAGATACTATTAATGCACATGGACATAAACCTCCTTTCTCCAAATCGTATATCATCTCTGTTCATTCCTGTCACTGATTAGACATTAACCAAGGTACTATAAAAGCATCCTTTAGAAATATGAATACAGGCAGATGGTGCACACCTGTAATCCCACCATTTGGAAGGCTGAGGCAGTAGTATTGCTGTAAGTGTAAGGCCAACCTGAACTGCATAGTGAGACCCTATCTCAAAAAATCAAAACAAAACTATTATGATTTGGTTATATGATTTGGGTTTGAAGGGAATCTTTGTTCTTATTCTCTCTCTCCCTCTCTCTCCCTCTCCCCCTCTCTCCCTCTCTCCCTCTCTCTTCTTCTCCTTCCCTCCCTCCCTCCCTCCTTCCCTTCTTCCCTCCCTCCCTCCCTTCTTCCCTTCTTCCCTCCTTTCCTCCCTCCTTCTTTGGTATAGGGTCTCACTATGCAGCTTGGACTCATAGTGATCCTCCTGTTTTCACCCTCCCCAGCACTGGGATTACAGGTGTGCACCACCATGCCCGGACCTGGTCTCTGGCTCAGTGTGCCCCTGAGGTGGGACCAGCATGGCATGTGAGACCCAGAATCAAACCCTGGTCCCTGCACTTGCCAAAGCAGGCACTTAGACTGCTGAGCTATCTTGGCACTTTAAGGGAACCTTAAAGTGGAGTTACGGATGACGTAAATTCTCTATATACATGTTTGTTTGGTTCCTTAATGTGGTCAGGGTTAAGATCTTTCCAAATAAAAATATTCTGTTAAAGTGATTTTTGGACCCTTCATAAAAATTGAAAATGCTTAATTGTTCTCTTTGTTTATATAGGAGTCAGTATTAAGTACATTTCACTAAGTGCTTTTTCTTTCTTTTGCAGAAGAATGCAGATGTGCTGTTTTCCTCATTTCAAAAACCGAAACAGAAAAGACATAGATGTCGAAATCCTAATAAGTTGGATATAAACACTTTGACAGGAGAAGAAAGGGTGCCTGTTGTCAATAAACGAAATGGGAAGAAGGTAAATATTGGGTAATGGAATTGATCAACAGGTGATTTCTTACTCTAGGAAACATTTTTTATCATGCCATCTTTAGTAAGGAGAAAGAATCTTGTTTCTTCTATACTACGTGTAGATAGATAGATAGGTGGGTGGATAGATGGATGGATGGATGGAAAGAGACAGATAGGCAATCAGGCAGGCAGACAGGCAGACAGAATGAGGAGGGGAGAGGTGAGGATAGTAGGGAGGGAAGACTATGTGAGTCTTTAATCTTCATCAAATGCTTGTTCCCAGATGGGTGGAGCCATGGCACCACCAATGAAGGATCTACCTAGGTGGCTGGAAGAAAACCCTGAATTTGCAGTTGCACCAGACTGGACTGAAATAGTTAAGCAGTCAGTAAGTACAAACTGTGTGTCTGTCATACAAGTGTCCAAACTTGTTTTCTTGAGTTTTCCTTTATTTTCTGTTGGCTGTTAATTATTCAGTTGTAACTTAGTTTAGTTTTTAAAAATTGACATAATACATTATTTTCATACATCATTTCATACATTGTAAATATATCATTTCTTGCATCAGTACATTGTTTTTTTTTTTTTTTTTTTTTTTTTTTTTTTTTTTTTTTTTTTTTTTTTTTTTTTTTTTTATTTTTTTTTTTTTTTTTTTTTTTTTTTTTTTTTTGTTTTTT
>PVJA010007218.1:0-70264 GCA_004027025.1 Myocastor coypus | reverse complement strand
CATAGGGTCTCAGTACACAGCTTGGACTCATGGTGGTTCTCTTGTTTTCAGCCTCCCCAGCGCTGGTATCACAGGCAGGCACCACCACGTCCAGATTTCGTGGCCAGCTAGAGTGCCTCAGGAATAGGTCTACTGTGGCATGCGGAACCAGGGATATAACCCTGGTTCCTGTGCTTGCTAAAGGAGGTGCTTAGTCCACTGGGCTGTCTCTGTGGCTCTAGGTTTGGGTGCTTCCAATCATGAAATGCTGACATGATGATAAATACATCAGTGTGGGAGCTATTGGCTTCCTGTAGTAGATGAGGAAATTGATACGCAGTCAAGATCAGGAGCTGGCCTTTGACATGTAAAATGATGGAAACCTGTAGACTTTCAAACTGGAAATATACACCCAGCAGACACCATAACAAGGAGTGGCAAGGATGGTTTACCAGTTTCATGGGTAATTGAATGAGCCTGCTGCAACCTAGAGCAACAGACTATGGCTTTTGGGCCACACCTACTTGTCTTCCTATTTTTACAAATACAATTTATTGTATTTGCAATTATCCTCATCTATGTTTGTGTTACGCATAGCTACTTTTAAAAATAAAATGATAGAGAGGCAACACACTCTGGTCCCCCTTCTATCCTTTTCTGAGACAGAAGCTTTCTTTCTCTCAATGAATATTCTGGCATTAAAAAAAGTAAAGTAAAATAAAATGATGGAATAAGCGCTTGTGATCAGCATTTAGAGTCCCAGAATATATGAAACATTTACCACCTGGCCTTTCACTATGGAAATTTGTTCATTTCTCCCTTGGACAGACTTGGGATAATGACAGCAGAGCAGAGGTTTACTAAAGTGTCCTTGGAAGAAAACTGGAATGTGGGAAACTGACACAATGACACAAAATCCTAAATGTTCTTCATTCTTCTTTTTCACAGTTACTTTCCCATGTCTAGCGCAATGCTTACCACTTAGTACAAATTAAAAATATTTGTTGAGACAATGCTCAACAAAAATAACGGAATTTGGCCGAAGGTTTTGAATATTTTAATAATACAATAAGAGAGTTATTGAAGGGAAATAGTTTAACCACAAGTATTTTCCCAAATAAAATGAGGGAAGTGACTTTGCAGATGTGAAATATTTTTAAAATATGAAAAGTTCTGATATGAAGTAATAAGTTAGATATCTTGACAACAGCATGCACACAGAAAAGAATCAATGAAAAAGGAATTGTTTTTTCAAAGGAACAATTTATTTAGTTAACTGGATCTGGGGAACATATTTCTATAATTTGTAGATGTTTTAATAAATGCGTACTATATTTTGTTCACTTGGTTCTACATTAGAACACAATATAAAATGTAATTTAGTGATAATAGCTATCATCTTATGGACCCATTTAGTCCAACAATAAGTATTACCATCAGTACCAACTTTTATTTTATCAGTGACACATAAACTGCTACTGCTTCTAAATGGCATGGCCAGAAGGCTTATTGGTTCAGTTATATTTTGTTCAAGACTTTCAAAAAAACTCTTCTGTTTTATCATTGTCCTTTTTTCAAATTCAACTTCTATTATTTCTATAAGGTGAACCCCCAAAACTGTACTTGATTGAATTTCTCTGTTTGACATAAGACTTGCTGAGGATAGTTTCACAGTTCACTTCTGTTTGAAGACAAGCAAAAATAACATCCAGATAACAAGAAAGCTTAGGACTGAATGCGTGGCTTGACATTCTTTCTGAATTATTGCTCTGAAGGTAAGAGAAGAAAACGAAACTAAATAATAAAGACTCCCACTTATTGGAGGATTGAGTAGACTTATTATTTTTCTTACTATGTGCTTTTTGTCAGATGGATAGTCCTTAGCAAATATTTTTATGAATATTTGAATGATCTTCCTCAGGGAAAATCAAGGAGCATTCAGTTTCAACTTATTGATAATATTTTGGCAAGCCTTCTGTCTCACCTCAGTGACTTTAATGAAATATATCAATTCATTTTTCACCGAGGATTTATTGCATATAATTATTGCAACATGTGAAAAGTGACATTTCATCTCATTTATGTTTTAAATTCAAGAAGGAATATTAAGGAACAACTGGACAAGTTCATGTTTGTAAGCATATAAATTCCCTACGGTGAGACCTTTGAGGAGCCCTGGAGCATTGTGAGAAAGAAAAATAAGGATCAGGCTATTAAAAATTTAGAATTCAATTTCAAATTTATTTATTTATTTATTTATTTATTTATGTTTATTTATTTTGGTCTTTCTGAGACAAGGTCTTACTATGTAGTTCAGGCTGGCCTTGAACTCACTTTTGTAGCCCAGGCTGGTCTTGAACTTGCACCGATCGTCCTGCCTCAGCCTCCTAAGTGCTGGTATTACAGGCGTGAGCCACCACACCTGGCTTTCAATTTCAAATTTAAAATTCGAAATATTTTGCTCTTTTTAAGAAAGGACATGCTTATAGTGTATAATTATGGTGATATATTTATGGCATTTCACAAAATGAACATGGCCTACACCCTTATGCAGGTAAACACACAATTCACCACTAAATTTGAGCCAATAGCAAAGGGTATATAAAAGATACATTGATGTAAGAGAAGAGTTTTTATTTTTCTATAAAGCAGTAGATGGTAAATGCTGTAAGAGTTCATGGTAAGATAGTCTACCATATCTGCTTAACTTTTTGGATGTTGTAAAATTCTACCTACCTCTCAACCAATGGTAATAAAACTTCACTTACAAAAACAGATAATACTCTTTTGCTTTATCTTGGTCTTAACAATCCATCAGAAAAGTCCTATCACAAGGTATAAAAAGGAAAGCCATTGTAGTATGCTTAGTTGTGAAAAGCTCAAATTAACAGCCTCTGTATTGCCATGTGTACTGATAACCCACTACTATTGTGAACTATTAAATTATATATACACAGATACTTTCTCTTTGCTCAAGGAGAAGAAAGATTTATACTAATAGTGTTTAGAGAAGATAGCATGTCTTCATCTTGTATTCTGAACAATTACTATGAAGACAAAAATAACAATAAAAAACATTGATATTTTCCCCCATTAATATTAATTAAATACTTAATAATAAATTTAAAAAGAATGAAGACAAAAACACCAACAAAAATAAATAAAACAAAACAAAAAAAACAGATACCAGACTAGATATAACAGTAGATTATACTTTACTGACTAATGATATAGGAGAGGTATTTTTAAATTTATTACATCAGATATGCAGTGGATGAAATCAATTAAATTTAAACATCTGATGCCAACTAAGTTACACGATAATATACTGTCTCTGTTACTTTCTCATCGCTGGCACAAACTGCCTAATATTCACATTGAAAATAAGGAAAAGTTCATTGTGACTTACGGTTTGAAGGAGCGTTCACAGTTGGCTGTTTTCAAGGCAGGGTTATCTGTCGAAGGAGAAATAGCTCAGAGTTCAGCAAGCAGGAAGCACAGCAGTATGATTGGGAAGAAAGGATGTGTGTGCTCGCCCTTCCAGGCCATGCCCACAGAGAAGCAGAGAAGCTCTCAAACCGAGACCCAGCTATGAGCCCATGTGCACACACTTCTCACCTGCCCTAAACTTAACTTAGTTTCTTTTACTTCGTTTATTCTGTCGTTAGCATTCACAGTCAATGCATTCATCAGATGGTTTAGTTAGCTTATCGAAACAGCTATAACAAAACACCAGGCTTACTGGGAGAACTGGTAGAAATTTACCTTCTGTTCTGGCACTTGACAGTCCAGAATCAACATCCCAAATGAGTTGGTTTTCTCTGAAATTCCTTCTGGTCTTGCAGATAAACGTGCTTTGTCTCCTTTTCACATGACCTTTACTCTGTGCTCTCTCCCCTTTCTTAACAGGATACCACTCCCAGCAGGCAACTGCATGACTCCATGAGTTCATTTAATTATTTAGTTCTGCAAAGGCCCAGTCCTCAGATACAGCCTCATCAAGAGTTGGATCTTCATTAGGACTTTTAGGAAATATGGCTTTGATCCTAATAGCTGATGAAATGTATTTTTTATTGAATAAAATGAATCTTTGATGAAATTTGTCCTCTTCATTATTTCATATCACGTAGAGAAGGATTAGGATTCCACTTGCCATTTTGTGATTTTGATTTTGACGACTAAGTGATTTCTTTCTGGCTCCTAGTTCTGACTTATAGGTTTTTAGCACCTAGGAATGGCCATATTAACACAAAGGGAAGGTAAGAGCATTAGTAACTCTAATAAAAAGACAATTCAGTTGGTGCTGCTCATGATTTATGAAAATGTTTATAAAATTGTGTACACCTTTATTAATTCTAAAATGTATATTTTAAAATTATACACGAAGGGTTCCCCAGATAGCTCAGTGGACTAAGCTCTTGCTTTGGAAAGTATAGGCACCAGGAATTGATCCCTAGTCCCACATGCTGTGTGGGACCTACATGCTATGCCAGCCTTGCTCCTGGGGCATGCTGAGGAGGAGAATGAGACCAGGCATGGTGACACATGCCTGCAATCCCAGAGAGGGGAGTCTGAAAACAGGAGGATCACTATGAGTCCAACCTGACTAGAGAGACCCTCTACCAAATATGTCAATGAAAAATAAACAAGTAAATAAAAATATACATCAATTTTCACACATGATATTAAGCCACCCTAGCAAATACTTATGGACCACTTTTAATAGTACATATAGAAAATTTATTCAGAAATTAACTGTTGTGCCCCACATTCAGACAATAATAAACAATTTCTGTAATGATTAAAATAATCTTAGATCAAAATTACTTTTAAATGAAATACTGCTAGGATAACATTATCTTCTTGACTTTGTTATATTCACAAGGAAGTAAACATTTAAGTTCATATAAGAAAAAGTTACTCGAAAAATATTCCCTAACACATAGCAGAGTAAAACTACTTGTATATCTTTCAAGATTTATTTTGTTTGGCACTGGGAATCGAACTAAGGACCTTGCACTTACCAGATATGTGCATTTTCCATGGAACTAACTCCCTGGCCCATTTTAAGGAAAGTTCTGAAGAACAGCTACATTAAAATAATTCAGTAAAGAAACACTAGTGCTCTCCAAAACCAGATTATATAGATAAAGCTATCAAAGAAAGTGCTTCTATTCAAGAAGGAGTACTTTGATTTTGAAACTGTACAGAAGTGGTTTGGATAACTGTCTATCCTACCTAAATCTAGCCAATTTGTTATTCTAGCAGAGAAAAAGTATTTTTGCAGTTGCAGTATTATCTTGGATTAAAAGCACATCAAAGATTGTTTCTGAATGTAGTGAAATATAGGTTTGATGAAGTGTACCACTTCTGAAGACAACCAGGTCAAATCAAAGAGGGTCAGAGTAACTACCTCTGTATTATGAGCGACTGAATCGTAGTCTCAAACATTCTTTTTGAAAAAAAAAATTATAACAACTGCAAACATATTTTGGTATCTACACAGATTAAATAACAGTAATCAGAATTAGCCAGAAGTTTGGAAGGCTTAGCACTTACTACAAAAGAACCAATTTTGTACACACCATTAAAAATTTATTACAATCAATATATAATGCAACTGACTTGCAAAGCACTATCTCTTGAGTTTACAAAAGGCTTTGAAATTTTCAAAATATGAGGCACACAAATCATATATTGATGTTTTAATTCTGATCCATTGTTCCTAACTGGCACAGATATCAGGCAAAAATGATAATGTAACATAAGGTTGAAAGTTTCAATAAAAGACAAGTCCCTAATCATGTGTAGTATGCTTCATTTTTAACACTCAGAAGCTTATTTTTCTAATGCAATTAGGCTAGAACAAAGTGATGAGAAGCATAAATATTCTACTTCCAGGACTGTCTGTTTTTATACTAAAAACCAGAACAATTTTGCACCACCATAATCACTAGGTTTTAGACAAGCAGCAACTTCCTTAAGGTGTTGCGCCCATACTTGTCCAGTTTATTTTATAGCTTCCAGTATTCTTAGGGAATTTTTGATCATGTTATATATAAAAATAGAGCAGGCAATATAGCTCAGTGGACTAACCACTTGCTTAGGTAACCACAGGGGCCAGGGTTCCATCCCTGTCCCCACATAGCATGCCGGCTCTGCCTATAATGGAGTCCAGGTGTAGTGGCACACACCTGTAATCCCAGCACTAGGGAGGCAGAAATCAAGAGGACCACTATGAGTCTGAGCTGCGTAGTGAGGCCTTGCAGACACACACACACACACACACACACACACACACACACAAAAAAAAAAAAAAAAAAACCCACAAACTTAAAGGATATACATAAAATTGTCCATCTTTTATAACTTGGCAGCTTGTAACATCTTTTTCTTTCCTAGTATTTGTGTCCAGTGTCCCCCAAAGATTGATACAGTCGTTGGGGCAGCTTCTAGAGTTTGTGATTGACTCATGTCTCAATACTGAAATTACCAGTATAAATGCTATGCTTACTACACTGGGGCAGACAATCGCATACAAATGTAAGGAAGGGGGAAGAAAAGGTAGGTAGTGGCTGCAGATGCTGCCTCTCCCTTTGATTTTTGCTGTTTTCGTTTGCCTAGAATGGCTGCTCTCTTCCGTGTGCTACTCTGCCTTAGAGCCAGCTGAGCATAGGATGAAATCTTCACTGTGAGCTAAATAAACGTGTTCCTCCTATTATCTATTGCCTACACTTTGCTAAGCATTTGTTGTGGACCGCAGAACCATCTTGCCAGCCCCTAGCAGAGAGATTCTTGTTTAAATTTTTCACAACTATCTGCGGTCACTTAAAACAGGTAAAAGGCCCTGATTTGCACTCGCTTTCTTTGTTTTAAAAAGACTGAATAAGAGGCTAGCTTGTCAGCAATGCACTCCGTAATAGGCATTCCTGCGGTCAACTGTGACAGAGAATTTGTACATTGTGTTAGAGTTGTCCTAAATAAGCTGAACGGAAAAATCTTGTGGGCTTTAGGAAAGGAGATCAGACGATCTTCGTGAACAAAAGGAAATGAGCTGGTTTCCAGTGGTTGAGGAGCCGAGGTGATAAAGCTTACTCACCCAAAGGCTGAGAATGTGTAAGTTGGGTTTGTACTGAACAGCGAGGACGTGGATAAGCCGATCCAGAGACTCATGCATGGAAGAACAGAAAGCACACTGATACTTGCTGGTTACCAAACAGAATATGTTCAGAAAACAAAGAATTTCATCAGGGCAAAGTGGGATACAGAGATACAGAGATTAGAGGAGATTATCTTAAGATTTAATTCTTTATTCATTCTTGTGTATTTGGCACCAAGTCTCACTATGTAGCTCAGACACTGAGCAATCCTCCTGTTGCCCTCCTCCCCAGTGCTGGGATTACAGGGCTGTGCCACCTCGCCAGGTCTCGGTGCCTGGCTCAGCATGCGTGGGGACGGATCCAGTGTGGCATGTGGTTGCAGACATCGAAACCCCATCCCTGCACTTGCCTAAGCAGACACTTAGTCCACTGAGCTATCTCACTGGCCCTAGTGATGATTATCTTTACAAAGCTATACATACCATGTTGAAAGTAATATTTTGAGAAATTATGTTACATGCTTCCATTTAATGCTATAGAATCATCAACCTTTTTCAAGATAGTTGTTTCTAAAACTATATTAAATGTACTTATGAAACTATCTTTTTAAAAGTCACATTCTTAAAAATGTGGTTGTGTCACCACAGGAAGAATATCTATTAGTAAGCATTGTTTTGGGGGGCCCTCATGCACAACTGAATGGCAAACCAGTATTAATTATAGTAAGCCTCTTGTCTCAGCCTCCCCAGTGCTAGAATTATAGATGGGTGCCATCAAACCTTATTTCAGTGGCTGTCATAGAACATCTGGGGTTCTGGGCCCGCAAAGCGTGTGGTAACTGGGATAGAACCTGTGTCCTTGCACTTGCCAATTAGGCACTTAGACCACCAAGTTATCACCCCAGCCCAATAATTTTTATGTTTTTGTTATTTCATGCATTTGAATCTTTCTGTCTTGGTTACTTTTATCTCATTGCTAGGACAAATATCTGACACCAAAAATGAAGAAAGTAAAGATTTATTTAGCTCACAGTTATTGGAGGTTTCAGTCCATATTTGGCCGGCTCCAAGGCTGAGTGGAACAGGGCAGAGAGCAGTAGCTCATGGAGGCTGAAGAGGAACAATGCCAACAGAAGCAGCAGAATAACTAGGGGAGCAGAGAGCAACAGCCCAGTCTTTGTCTCTTTAAATTACATCAGGCTCTCTGCCTCAGCCTGTCCGCCTAAAGCCACACCTATAATTCCCAGTAGTACTAAGACCCATAATCTCATCAGTCCTAAAACACGTAATCCCAGTGGATCATGAATTAAGTATCAAACCCTAGAAGTCCCCACTGCATGACTGCATGAGGCTTTGGAGGGACAACTAGACATAAACCATAACACTGTCATATATCAACTTGTTTGTATTTTTTATTTTGTTTTGCATTTTTACATTTTATTTTATAGAATATATATATATATATACATATATATATGTATATATATATATATATATGTATATATATATATATTCTTGTTTTGAAAATCCTGGCAACAAGGAATGTCATATGAACTATTCATGCTATTTGTATGGTGTTCTAAAATCCATAATTTTGTTAACTTATTTTATGTACCCTTACTGGTCCTTTATGGAAATATTATTTTTTCTTCTGTCATTCAGCAAATCATTTTAAACTATTTCTACTGTTATTATGAAATGGGTCATTTTGGATCTTTCCTAAAAATTTGATATTATTTATTATTATTATTATTATTATTATTAATTGAGTATGTTCATTGTAAATTCAAAGTGCTCTTGCAATTCTATGCAATAAAGACGTAATTATTTTAGCATTCTACTTCTAGCTATCTTACATATTACATTGGTCTAGGTATTACAGATCAGGGTGCTTATCATATATTTATTGGACAATCTGTTACTTCAAACTGTGCATTTTGTTCAAACTTGCAATAAGTTCCTATTTGCCAAATCAGTCTTAGGTTTGAATTTCTGTCACTGAAATTGGTTTTATTAGTTCTTGATTGCATCTCTAAAGTTTTCGTAAATTAGAACACACACCTTGCCCTCCTGTCAGATTATATTATATCAGATTAAAGCAAGCTACATAGAATGAGGAATAACAGGTGGGAAAAACTGGTGCACTTATTAGTTAATTATAATATTTGAAATGTTGGTTAATTCAACACCTAGAGACAACATGGAGATGCCTTCTTGGAAGATTTTCACATGTACGATTCCAGCTCCTGTGTCTCAGAGAGGAGGCAATGGGTCAGAAACTCCATGAAGGCTTGGAAACTTGCCACTTATTTCATTGGAAAAGAAGCCACTTAGTCCGTTTGCTGTGTAGAAGGCTTGTGAAGCAGCAGTCTTCCTGCTAAATGCACTTGTCTAAAATCACACACTTCTCTAATGGCTCCAGGCTTTTCTCTGCTAAGTGACAGTCTTTTTTTGTCCTTAGAACAAATCCCCATCCACATCCTCTCAACAGGTGCATTAGCGCTGGGAGATTGTCAGGTGGATAATGAGAATTCAGTGGCCTGCGAAGGCTGTCATATTTCCGAAAATGATGGGCAGTCATTTTCCACCCTTTTCCCAGGGCAGATGTCTTCTTTTCCTGACATTCTTCCAGCGTCACATTAGTCACACCATGCTGGATCTGGAAAGACTTATGAAACAAATGATTTTCATCAATTACATGACAGGTCATATTGTCCAAACTTGTCATGGGCCCTACAAATTTTTTTTAGCATGTCTCAACACATGCAGCTGAAGTCCTAATCCACCCCTACAACTCAATGAGAGGTGAAGAAAACATCAATGCCTGGAAAAGTTTTCTCAAGTTTTGTTCCATGCAATGATCTCCTGGTAGTTCTACACACTTTCAGCCATAGGGCACCCGCTCAGGAGCCTGGCCTTTATTGGCCCACCCACCCCCACCTAAGGCTAAAGCTCATACTCATTTATTACTATTATTATTATTATCATTATTATTATTATTACTACTATTATTAATTTCTATCGGGAAAATATTCTGCATATCATTGTCTTTCACAGAGATTGATAATGTCAGTCTCCCAAACTAAATTATAAACTCAGTGAGAAGCTTTAGATCTATATGAAAAATTGAAAAATCAAAGATGGTGTAAGAAACAACACTTTCCACATTACATTTTATTCTAGTCGGTGCAGCTTCGCATCCTCTCTGTGGGTTATGTGAGGCACTTGATTCGGTGCTAAGTCAGTCATTCATTTCTTAGTTAGCCTGGGACAGATACTCTTTTCTAATAACTGCTTTTCATGTAGTGTGTGTCTTTATTTTCTTGTCGGGAAAAATCCTTTTATGGTTTGAGTCTATGATTGTTTTATTTGTAATTCAGTTCACTTGTATCCATTGGTCACTTTGTTCTAATATTACATTGTCACTTTATCTGTGTATTTTCATAAATATAAAAGGATGCCAAGATTGGCAAATACAGAATGCTCTATGAGGAAGAGCAAAAAATACATTAACAGAAGAAATTGATTAACTATTGTGAACAATGAGACTGAAAAATATTTCTTTGAAACCTTAGAAATAAATTACTAATATCTTAATAATTAGCACGTAAATACAAAGCATAAATACGAAATAAGTTAAAACTTATACACGCTGTACAATTCACAGAACCTACTTTAAATGCCTAATTTAAGGCATACACAGACTATGTAATAATTTATATTTTAATAACAGCAGTGAGTACTTATTTTTATCAAAATTTAACTATTAAAAAATGGAGAGTAACTATGGATAGGGAATGGTGATTAATGAACTAATTTGTAAAACGCTGGTGAAAGAAGAAAAAGAGTTATGCTTGAAATCTTATACCAACGCATGTTCATTTTAGCATAATATCTACAAATGAATGCATAATATCAGGAAATAATACTTACAAATTTTTAAATATTGAAATTAGATGTGTGTATCAATAAAGAAATGACAACAGCTGGAAAGGCTGTTCCATTTTTCTCCAAAGAACTTTACTACTTTATGGGCATAATCGGATAATTTGTCAAATACTATATCAACTAAATAACAAAGTGAGCATCTGTAGTCTTTAAAATTTTCACTTTAGCCCAAAAATGTCAATGCTCCAGTATCGCCTATTCAGAAGAAATGCAGAGCTTGTCAAATTTCTGTAATCTTGTGAGTGTAAAAACCTAGTACATTCAATGTAAATGAAAAATCAGAAAATAAATAAGGAATGCAACCTAGAGCCTTGGACTTTGTCATTTGGTGGGATTTTTGCATACAAGGCAGTGTTCCTGTTGAGTGTACTTCATAAGCGAGGAATCAAATGAGCATATATGAAAAGAATCAATTAAAATATCAATGAACTATTCACAGTTTGTAATAAATCACAGCAATTGAAAACACCATCGTGTCTGTCAAAGCCCGTATTTTTGCTTTCTTGCCTTTTCTCCTCAACTCAATATAATGAATATACGTTTTCCTGTTACCCTTTTCTAGGTTTTGTTTTAAGAACAAGTCATTGTTCAAAGCTTTTCAAAAGGAATGTCTTATTTCTCTGATCCTTGTGCCTCTTTAACAGAGGTAGACCGAGCATGAACCAAATGCTGTATCCAACGGGATCCGTGACATCTGCATGGGGCTGACTGAACACCAAGTCATTTCACATTTCCTTTCATTTGGCTACTGCTAAATTGAACTTACAGTCAGGAAAATGTTTCAGTTTAGGCAAAATTTTGGGTAACATACTCTACTTCTAAATCTACATGAAAATAGGAAAGATGATGAGGAAGGTTGGAAAATAACAAGCAAATGAAGAGGTGAGGTCTAAGACTCAGAAGAAAAAAAAGAAAAGAAAAGAATATACCTAAGCAAAGGTAGTAATTTGGACATAGGCTAAGGCAAAAATCGGTCTTACTACTCCACTGTGTTTCCAAAAGTGAGCTTACGGATTCATTTGAAAATCACTTGTGGCTAAATTAGATATGATGTTTGGATATTGAAATTGTTCCAGACCCTCTTCCTTATATCTTTTGGCTTCTCCTCACTGCTTTTCCAGCTGTTTCTTCTCCCATTCTATATGTGTCCTCACTGTCTTCCTAATATACTTCTCCCACTTACTCTTTGGTTTCCTAACTTAAGTGTACATCTTCCTCTACTTTTACCATATAATAAGCTCCTGTAAAGATTAGCAAAAAAAAAAAAGAAACCAAAAAATTTTCACCTTACACAGAGGCAGTCTGCTAATGTAACCCTGCAAAAGAGCTGTGTTCCAAAGAAGTGGTGTGTGACAATCTATTGAGATGTCACGGACTGCCTTACTGCATAAACAAAGTGAACAAGATCTTCCCTTAGATGACAATGTGTTGATAACTACTCCCAGACCTGAGGTGCAATCCAGATTCCAAGTAACCTGATTAAAACTTTTGTGCATGATTTTTTTTTTTTATCTTTTTAACAAGTTGTGACTATCTATTTGGATACTATTTCTTTCCTGTTATTTCCCTAACATGAAGCATCAAAATAGGAGCAACACAAGGAAGCTACCATCACCGATTGGGAAAATATTCTCTATTCTCCCAGCATATCTCAGCCATTCTTCAGAATGTGCTTCGTGAAAGGATGTGACCTACCTGGTGTCAGCACCTCTACCAACTATGCTGCTTTCAAGAAAGGTTAAGGCAGAGGAGCCCTCATTCAAGGACTCTCACCACACAGTGGATTTACCATTATTTCTTCTGACGACAGAAATTCGTATAGCTTCATAATTATTGCTTTGCATTCATACTGCTATAGAAATGCCATAGACATTTTGATTTTATAATTAAGAACAAAATATCAGAGTCACAATGTTAAAATTTTCAATTCTTTTCCTAAATGCCAAATCAGTGTTGGAAATTACCTATTTGTGACAAATTTTTAGCAGCAATTTGCACTGTCTCACTTAAATTCTCCAGACCCACAGTCATAAGGTGGTTATTAATAAAGTTTGACATTTTGTAAGTTGTTCCTGGAAAAAAATATACATTCTCCTCTCCAAGTAATATGTTAATATTTTCTATCTTTCATGGAGTATTTTGAATTCTATCTATCTATCTATCTATCTATCTATCTATCTATCTATGTATCTATCTATCTGTCTGTCTGTCTGTCTGTCTACTTATCTATCTATCTTTCTGTGCCAAACTATTCTCATATCAATTCATTTTTTTATGCTACAAGTCTCTCCTCTTAAACAATGGTTCGTCAGTTTGTATTTTTAGGGTAACTTTAGTTAATGAAAATTATACAGTCTATTTCTTTTAAATATGCCAAGTCTTTATTTTGTGGCTGGTACATTTTGTGTTTTAAGGAAGAGACTCAGTTGAAACAATACACTAACATATGCTTTAAAAATGAACTTTTCATCATCTTCAGTATTATTTCCATCAGGATCTTAAAAGCAATTCAATGGAAGCAAACAAGTTTTCAATCAGTTTGGTTGAGACAATGCCATATTTTTAAAAGCAGAACAAAGAAACATGGTTGGCAAAAAAGCTCAATAGCTTAATGTGCTTGCAAGTAGGCACAGGGGCCAGCCAGTGTTTTGATCCCCGGGCCTGCCATGCAGGCTCCACCACCCGGGAAACGATGCGACAGCAACTGACACTGGGTGTGGTGGTGCACGCCTATGATCCCAGCACTTGGGAGGCTGCAAACAGGTGGATCACTGCGAGTGAAATCTAGTGAGGCCCTGAACACCTTGTAGACTCTTCCCTAAAACCACACACACAAAAATTAATTAATTGACTAAAACTTGGAATATAATCTGATAGGATATAATTATTTTAAAAAGCATCATAGAACCAAACATAAAAGATGAATCAATTAGAGACCCTAAAAATAGAATAACATTTTTCCCATTTCAGGGTAAACAAGGCTTACTTAGTGAAAGCACAGAAAGCCCTTATAATGCGCTAATATTTCTCTAATGACAAAGGTAAAATGTTGATTAAGTTGTAATGAAATTTTAAATACACTTAACAAAGTTCATTTAATTTGCCAATGTAGTTTTTCATGTTATAAATGACAGCAATTGGGCAATTGAGAGTAGTCCAGAATTCAGTAAATATATGACATGGTCTATCAAGTAAGTGTTCACAAGAATTGTGGTAACGTGTTTGAGTTGAGTCCAGCAGAGCAACTCTGTCCTCTTCAGTTGTGCATACCCAGAGCTGAGTTTGAATATGTGCAACATCTCGGTGGATTCTATTGTATTCCATGTGTATGAACCTTTAGTAAAACAAGACCAAGCATTTGAGAAAATTCTGCAAACTCAATAAACATCATCTGTGGCTACAACAGGTTTGATTCATGGAATGGAAAGAAGTCAAAGGTATTCACAAAAGAATGTTGATACATTTTGGTAAAGCTAAGACTCTGTGTAGGGCCAGGCCAGCACTTTTTGTCAAAAATGATATTTCCATTTAATATGCAAATCAGGGTTGCATCTTCCATTTCTGAAAGTCATTAAATTGCAGTGAAGGCCAGGCCATGGTGGCACACACCTGTAATCCCAGCAATTGGAAGGCTGAGGCAGGAGGATCATCTTGAGTTGGAGACTAGCCTGGGCTACAAAAAGTGAGATGAAAGCCAGCCTGATCTACATAGTGAGACCCTTTCTCAAAAAGACACACACACACACACACACACACACACACATACACAAAATCAGAGTGAAGTAAGCCCACAGGAAGAATAGAATATCAGGCAGGTCAGAGAGAAAAGGCTTTTCAGGTCAAATAAATCTCTCTCTCTCTCTCTCTCTCTCTCTCTCTCTCTCTCTCTCTCTCTCTCTCTCATCTCTGTCTTTCTCTGTGTACTGCAAATAAAATTGAAGACATCAAACTCAAGACCTTGCACTTGTCAGGCAGGCACTGTGACACTTTATCACTGTCCCTGTGACACTTTATCACTGTCCCAGGTATTCATTTCTGCAAGCAAAAACTGTGATATTGAAGGACCCTCTTCAAAAGAGATGTACCTCAAAACTACACCAGTGAGCTGCTTACCACATCCCAAAGAGGTGACAGGATGAGGGTGACACCCTTTGACAGAAACTCCTCTTAAAATCTCCAGCTACAAAGAATGATATTAATGTATTCACTCTGATTGTGTAGTTTCAATGGTAAGCATCATCCTGGGGCTGGTTGAATGCTTCTCAATATATCTTGTTACAAAAGACTTTAATTTGTGTGTTAAATATATTAGTAAATGAGGAATTCCCACGGGGAGATAAACACTGTTTTTAACACCAAAAATGTTCAATAGACTGTGGTACTATAATGCATCAACCATTTCATCTGTGTTAATGGACGAGAAAAGTGTTTTTCTTTGAATTCCAGAATAATTGAGCGCTTTGAAAACACTGTTGTGTTCCAAATAAACTTTATCAGATGAAAGGTTCTGGCTGAAGTTTGTCAACCATCCTACCTGATAGAGGTAAATACTGCAGTATGGACATTTGGAAATGAAACATGTGACTTAGTAATCCAAAGGACACCATCTATATAGTAAAAACCATTTGTCCCTAGAATATGACCCAACCACGGAAGCAAATCACAGCTTGGATACCCTTAAGGGAATACTATGGCTTTATATTGTAGGGCTTGACCCCAATGTCTGAATCACAACAATAGTCATGAATTCACAATGCAGTTTTCATGAAAATATTGAATTAGTAAATATGTTTTTATTCCTAAAATTATTGCTTACCCGTGAATTTTTTTTTTCCTTAAAGTTTAGTATCTAAGACTATTTGTATACCCCTTCTAAACTACGGTCTATAATTATATAGACAAGAATTTTTTTTTTTAATGTTGGCTTTTCCCAAAGGTACATAGAAGACATGTTGACATTCCCTTTTTCCTAGAAAATCTGACGTTAGGTAATTGTGGTTTTATTGTTTGCTGATGCTAAGGAAGGAAACGACTGAAACAGCTTCAGCTTGGAGAAGTCTGGGAATTGGCTGTGTAATGTTCCTGTGTGGGCTGGAAGTGGGAGGCAAAACCAACTACTTTTCTGGTACCTTTCACCTAAGGGCAGCCCAGTTCAGCACAGCAAAGCATTGCTGAGGGAAGAACTCCAATGCTGGGGAAAGCTGGGCTCATTGCGGTTTAGATGCAACACAGAACTCTGTGAAATGAACGTGAAACTAATCTGTCTACCAATCTCTTCAAAATAGGTGAGCTTAGCACATATATATATATATATATATATATATATATATATATGTATATATATAAAATATATTTATAGCTTCATTTATTCACTTCACAAGTGACTAGCTCCTCATTTTCAAGGCAGTTTATCTGCCAACATGCAAAGATGAGTAACAGAATTAGACTTAAAATCTTACTGAAAACTAGTGATACCAATGTAATAAAATGAGCTAGTGAGGGGTAAGTCTGCTACAACTCATCTGTCCAGGTAACAGTGATAACAGCTGTTTTACTCTCTATCTTGGCAGCAATAGAATCAACTGTTTAATTTGTATCATAATAGTAGATTACCGAGTCTTAGAGAAATTAGCTACTGAGAGCTGGGGAGACAGTTCAGTGGCATAGGTGTTCGTTTGGCAATCACAAGGTCCTTTGATCCCTTGTAAGTAGCCACTGTGCTGGGGTCAACTGAAAACAAAGAAAGAAAAATGATTCCTTGGTTCAAGAGTGCTTCTGTTTATATACAATTTGGTTACTCAATAAAAGTGCTCAGCAATGATTGGCTTCTATCCACAAACACTACATCTGGTGACACACGTGACCATGGTCATTTACCTCACAAAAAAACACAAATGCAGCTGTCTTCTCCCAAATCATAAACCAAATGCAGTTGATAAGCCAACGGACTATTGCATTTTCTGTGTAAGGGTGATTAGAAGTTGGGAAGATAGCTCAGTGGTCTAAGCACCTGCCTGGTACACGCAGGGACCTGTGTTCAATCTCCGGTATCACTTGCCATGCAGGCAGGCCCTGCACTGAGCAAGCCACTGAGAGGGGCATGTAATCGCAGTGCTGAGAAACTTAAGACTATATAAAAAAATGTAAGTTTTGTATAAAGTCAGTCAAATTCCCTCAGAATTTACCATGAAATCCTACACAGCAGTTTCTAGGTTTTTGTCAGTGTCAGCCACCTGCATGAGTCACAGATATTGCTTGACAATTTTCTCTTTGAGAAAAACTGAAAGAACGCTTTCACTCTAGGTGACCTACCCTAGGCACAATATGCATTGTCAATTGCTTTCGTTTGTAGCACCATAATTGTCTTGAACAGAAAATTTGGGACATCACTGAGTTATGGAATGGTACAGTATAGGTTCTCTTATGACCTGAGTCCTCACTGACATTGAAGGGCTAGACTCAAAATATTGGCTGTCCTGGTAGCCCTTCTTCTTCTTCTTTTTTTTTTTTTTTCTAATAAATTGGTCTGCAAACTTAAGTTGTTAACCATCCATAAGAGAAGCTTAATATTATTATCCTATTGCCAACATGGTGGAGCACGACTGTAAACCCAGCACTTGGGAAACTGAGGCAGGAGAATCAGTGTGAGTTTAAGACCAGGCTGGGCTACAAAAGTGAGTTGAAGACCAGCATGAACTGCACAGCAAGAACCTTTCTTGAGAACAAATAAATAAATAAATAAATAAATACATAAATACATAAATACATAAATATATTATTAGCCTATAGCATAGACAGTTGAGCTTTAACATCACTAACTGTCTATCAAATGCTTGATACCTAACACAGAACAGGAAATCTTCAGCAGTCATTCTGTTACCCTTGTTTCTGAGGAGGGTGTTGCTTATTTTCCATCAATTTCTCAGGATTTGTGGTTTCTTTTGTCATTTATTTCCAGGTTCATTTCACTGTGGTCAAATAACATGCATGGGATAATTTCTGTTTTCTTGCATATATACATAAGCATGACCTATGGACCAGTATGTGGGTGGTCTATTTTAGGATATGTCCCCTGTGCAGCTGAAAAGAATATGCATAGAAATGTTGTTGTGTGGAACACTCTGTATTATACTTTAAGTCCATTTGTTCTAAGTTGTGGATCAGTTCTGCCACATCTTTATTATTTTTTAATCTACTTGACTTAATGCTTTGGGATAGTGGTGTGTTAAGGTCTCCCATTAAGACAGCAGTATTCGACATTAGTTTTTTCAAGTCAATTAAGATTTGCCATATAGTTAGGTGCTCCTATATTTGGTGTGTACATATTTATGAGAGTTACCTCTTCCTCTTGGTTTTTTCCTCTAACCAATATGTAGTGGCCATTTTTATTTCTTTTCATCATTCTTGGCTTCAACTTTGGACTTTCTGCACAAGAGATTGCTATCCCTGTGTTTTCTGATGTGGTGGGCATGTAGTAATTTATTCTTTCCTTTCAATTTCAGCCTACGAATTTCTTTAGAAATTAAGCGTGTTTCTTGTATATAGCATATTGTTGGATTTTGCTTCCTAATCCACTGTCCCATTCTATTTCTTTTAATTGGTAAATGGAGTCCATTTACATTGATGGCTACAATTGAGATATGTTTACTTATGATTGACATGTTACTTGCCTGCTCTTGTATGTCCCCTTTTCTCTTGTGTTTATTTGTTTGCCATACTTGGTTAGTGCTTTCCGTTCTCAATAATGGAGTTCTGATGGTTTTGGTCCTTCTCTAGAATATCTTTAGTAGTCTGTGTTGTGCTGGTTTTGCCATCATGATGTTCTTTCATTGTTATTTTTCATAGAACTATTTAACTTCTCCATCAAACTTGAAAGAGAATTGTACAGGGTATAGCAATCTGGGCTGGAGTTTGTTTTCTTGAATGACTCTGCTCCATGCTGTTTTTGACTTGGTATGAAACAGAAATCTGTCATTACTCTGATGAGTTTTCTTTTAAAAGTAATGTACTTCTTTTCTCTTGTGGCTGTTAGAATGTTATTCATGTGCTAGATTTCTGGGATCTTGACTATTATATATTTTGGTTTGTTTTTAATTAGGTTGGTTATTTGGAACTCTATATGCTTCGGTTAACTGGATGTCAGACTGCCACTCCACATTTGGGAAGTTTTCTGCCATTATATTTGCCATTATTCTTTTTATAACATTTATGTCTTTTTATATCAAGATCTGAAACTCTATCTTCATTTTCATTCAAATCATTTTGCCAGCTTGTGATTGAAATTTCAGTTAGTATATACGTCTGAGTCTGCTTCATGTGATCTATTTCTTCTTTATATTGTTCATTTGAGGATTCCATTATTTTTCAATTCTCTTCTAAATTTTTATCAGTTTCCCATTTACATGTAATTATTAATTCTTTAGTTATAATTATCCTTTCTTTTTTTACTTCAGACATTGATTTACTTGATATCTTTGTACAGTTGTTTCTTTACTTCAGACACTATTAATTCAGATATTTCTTTTACTTCAGAGGTTATTTCTGATCGAATTTCCTCTATACCTTTCTGCAGTTATGTCTTTACTTCATATGCTATTAATTCAGAGATTTCATGTGTGTATTTCTCAATTTCTTCTATGCTAGTGGCTCTTGTATTTGTTCTGGGTGGGCTTGGGGCCTAAGATTGCATTTTGTTCCTTCTCTTTGTCATTTTGTATGGCACTATCCTCTGCTCTTTGTTGTAGAGCTTTGGTGGAGTTATGATACTAGCACTGACTGAAATTCTTATCCAAGAGAGATTATATGGTTAAGGCAGTTATAGTGTTGTATATATAGAACTACAATTAAAAACACTAAGAAGGGTAATGATGTTTAGTAGTGGACAAAATTTTGTAAGTAATGTGTTTGCATTTTAGACAGTAAGAGCAAACATTATGCACCATCTCACCCCGTAAGAATGGCTGTCATAAAGAAATCAACCAGCAACAAATGCTGGAGAGGCTGTGGGGAAAAAAGAACCCTTTTCCATAGCTAAGAAGATATTAAGGTGGGAATTTATATTTATGTTAGTTCCCCTGATATCTGTCTGATCACCTCTCCTTGATGTGCTTGGTGTCTTCCAGGCAGACTAGTTCACCTCATTTACCTCTTGTCCCTTCTCATGGTCAAAAGAGAAAGAGGGAGAATGCTTTCATCGATCTGGGTCTAGAAATGTATCTCAGATTACTGGGTCTGGATCTTGCAAGTGTCACTGCCTTCCAATGTACCTGGCTTGGGTCTGGCTTTGTGCTCATCATGTTCTTGCTACTGCCCATTGAAGTGAACCCACTGTGGCCCCCTGGAAAGAAGCTCTGCTCCTCGGTTACCTGGGTGGTTCTGGCACATAGCCTCTCGGGAGGGATTTCACCTCAAGTGTTTCGCAGCATGCCTATAGGCTAGGCCTTGGCCTTGGTGAAATGTACCAGGCCTGGGCTGGCTCTTGAGGTGTCCTGTGGACACAGTAGAGTGGTAGTTCTCCCACACACACACACCAGGACAGGGTTGAGACTGGAGATGTCCTGAGAGCTTGGTGGAAGATCTCACTCACTCACAAACTAGATTTGGACTGGGGCTGGAGGAGTCCAGCAGGCACAGTAGAGTGAAACTTCTCTATCTTCTGTATTTTTGCCATACATACTTTAGATGGAAATATTGGAGCTAAAGTAATTCACAACGTAGTTTGCATTATCTCATCTATCTTTACTCAGTGTCCAATTAATTGGTACATTATTCATAGTAGCATACTATATTATTATTACATGTTGAAATACACTATTATGGTTTAAACACATAGAGTATCTCTAGAAATGACCATCTCAACTTCAAAAATATATAAGAAAATGTGCTCTTGCAGGCTGGCGATATAGTTTAGTGGTACAATGCCTACCTGGAGAACTTGAGGTAGTGAGTTCAATTTGCACTATGTAAGAAGTGTATTCTTTTCTGTGGGTCTAAGCAATACTTCATGGATAACACATTTAACTCTTAATTCTTCCCTCCTAGTCCTGCCTCAGCCTTCTCCATTCAGCTAATGAGAACTTACTTTTATATTTAGTTCCTTCTAAATCATGTGACCATTCACATCTTCTTTTTCTCTCCCGTCCCATATCTAATATATGAGACAATCGTCTTGACATTTCCTTCAGAAGATCACTCGAACCACGCTTTTCTCACTTGCTTCCTTAGCTATCTCAGCATCTACCACCTTGAGCACACTCTCACCAGTACCCAGAGTAATTTAGGCAAATGGGATTGAAATCTTATCTTTCCGAAACTCAACACGCAGCAGCGGTTCTCCATTTCAAAGAGAAAACAAAAGCAGTCACAAAGTCAGGCAGCATATTCAAATTCAGCATTGAATTTTACTTTCCGTGTTTACTCATTTCATTATTTATTTGTTTTCTTATCTTTAAAGTTGAACAGAAGCAACACTGTAAATGTTGATGTTCTGTAACCATGATTTTTATTATGTTAATCATTTTGTGTTAGACATATCCATTGTGATTAATGATTTATGTTGCTCAGATAGCTTACTCATTAACTTTTTCACATATTTTTCATTTATTAATGGGAGTTTTCTTTCTTTACATCCTGGTCTCCTACTCACACTCAACACTCCCAAGCACATAGACTCACAATTCTAGCTTTCATGCTACATTTCTCTGAGGTTCTTCTGCTATGAATATATTACATAGTTGTGTCATTTAATATGTAATACTACTCTTTGTCTGAGATTTAAATCTTACCACAAAATATTTTTATTTTAACATATTTCTGCACCCTAAAAGGTGGCTAAACATAGGGAGATTGATACATATATATTCTATACAAATGATTGCTGTGTGTGTTAGTTTCATGCATTAATCTACCAAAACCATACTGAACAGAATTTTTCTTCTCTCTAGAATATCAAAGAGATGTTCGTGAATAAACAGAGAAGACTTTTGTTTGTATGTACTCTCAGAAGTAGGAAGAAGGGCATTTGTTGAGTGATAGTGTTAAAAGATGATGACATAATTTTACACTGGGATGAAAAGTTTCTTTGAATATTTACGACTCCCCTAAAAAGTGTGTTCTCCTTTCTAAAGCTATGTTCTTGAGCTTTGCGTGTGTTAGACTTCACCATTACCTACCAATACTGTATCTTCGATATTTAGTTTAGTGGTTTGGGAAAATACATTAATTGAACATATTTATATTGTTTCAAGACTTTAAAATGTCATCACTATCACTTGTGCATGTAATATATTTATAATAGTTATATACTTGACTGTATGTATGTATACATATATGCATATATATTCCCATTTCCATGCGTATCTACACGTGTAATGGAAATCAGGCTATAATGAATGCATGCTCGTATGCTGTGTGTTTTGATGTATCATAAAGTCTTTTTGAATGGGCAAAGAGAACAGAGAAATCCAGAACTATGAGCCACTTGGAGCATTACTCTGTCAGCCTTTCTGCCTTCTGGGATCTCATTTTTTCAGTCACTCAATTCATCGTTGTGTTCAGGCTTCAGGCTAATGGCTTTGGGTCTCTACATTCAGCTGATATGTGTGTAATAAGCCCCAGTTTACCAACTGATGAGTGACTTAATAGAAAAGGGTGGGCAAGTGCCAATTTAAGAATATCAAGGAACTACCCATGGAGAAAAGAAACATTTTTCTTTTTAAGCCCAATTTAGATTCTGTATAGAAGGAATTAGAGTGAGAATCTTTTTCCTTCTCTTTCTAACTCGAGAAAGAAATAACTCCAAGCAGCAACAATTCTCCTTAATTTTTCTTTTCTTTACATTGAATGGATGAAAATTACCCAATTTGGACATCAATTACAGTTGCTTTAGTGATTCCCAGGGAAGTAAGCTACATTTCTCCTGCTCCTATAATGCTGAAGGATATATCAAAGCTGTGTACTCTCATTGAGAGAAAGCCTTTAGTAAAAGGACTTGCATTTCTGAGTCACAGGTATTTTAAAAGCTGCTTTGAAAGACGCACTCACGCTGGAGGTTGTGGCTCTAGACGTATGGTTTTAGTGTTATGCTCATATTAGAAATGGTGCATTAGACAATAAATTGGTTTTATAATGTTGAAAAGTTTATAACAACGAATTCACTTCACATCTCCCCATATATGATAGTGCCAGTACTTTTGTGATTAACTCATATAGAGAGGTGAAAGCTTTCTCTGATTATACCAGCCCACATGAAGCAATTGATAAAGTTCCTGACATAGCATAAGGAATTCCAATGACTTCTGATTTCCCAAATCATCATTAATTTGTGACCATGGTCATGGGCGCAGAATTTGTAGTTCGAAGATGGTTCTTCTACTGATTCCAGAGACTCTGCTGTAGTATGTTACTACTTTTTATAAGATTGACTGTATGTTATAGAGCTCTTTTTATTATTTCTGCAAATAAATAAGTCTCATTCTAAATAATTGTTTGACTTAGGATGCCTGCTGACGTTTGATTTTGTGGACACACTTCACTTACTTTTTCAAATTGCAACTTTTGTTGTAGGATACAGAATGTTAATAATGCTGAAGGAGGAGATGATTAAAATAGATTTGGTCCAGTTTTCTTGCTTAAAATGAGAGTGCCAACATTTCCTCAATGAGGGTTGGAAGGTGCTAAACACTTTGTCCTGTCTATTTTTTTATAAAATTTTTCATAATCTTCTGTAATTGATGATAATAGATATGACAATATAACAACAATTCTTCATCCCAATATACCAATTAATTTCGATAATATGATACAGCAAATTACATGGGAAATATCCTTCCTCCCAAATTTACTCTTCCTATAAATTAAAGATGCTGTTATGCTTTAAGTGTGAAATTTATTGTCTTGAACCACACAAAGTATGTGAAAAGGGGTAGAACACAAAAAGACTGATGAAAATGTGTTTAACTTCCAAGTGACATGTCTAAGATGCGAAAAAAAAGGTGTATTTCTTTTTAAAATGTTATTCATCTATAGTTCAAGTATGCATTACTGACCCCAAACAGTATATTTGGTTTACAAGTCCGGGAAACCAACAGCTGATCAAGAAAACATGTTAGTAACCTACATCTTGACATGTTTATAATGAAACAAAGCATATTAAAAAAAATAAAAAGGAGACTAAAACTTGAGCAAAAAATATAATCAAGGGCCATCAAGACAACTCAGCTGTCTACAGCACCTATTTAGGCAAGCTTAGGCAGGCACAGGGCACCACAGTTCAATCCTTGGCACCATATGTTGCACCAGCCCAATTCTCAGAGACAACTGAGCCAGACTAATAAATAATAAAACAAACAAATAAACATATAAATACATAAAATAATTTTGCAATACATGTTTTTATTTAATGGGAGGGAAGGGCAGTTGATCATGCTGACTACTTATGTGTAAAATTTAGTAATGTCACACGCATGCACCTTGTGAGAACTTACTCTGCCTAGTAGTGTCATTCACTTCTGTAACTGAAAGAAAGATAATGAAGGTAAGAGCTTAGTGGGCTACGCATGCATGATTAGGCAAGCACAGGGACTGGTGTTCAATCTGCTCCATTACACATCACACCAGCCTGACCCAGGGGTGCTCTGAGCCAGCCTCTGAGATTAGGCATTATGGTGCACATCTATAATACCAGTTCTGGAGAAGCTGAAAATAGGAGGATTACTACAATTCTAAACTGCATAGTAAGACCTTGTACTAAATATATAAAATTAAAAAAGAAAGATAGCATATTTACCACATCATATTCTATGCCATTGATTTTCTATGTACTTTGCTTATATAATTTGCTTTGTATGCACTCATTATCAATTTTTGTAATATATATTTTTTACTAACATCTTACTATCAGAGGAACAACTGCTGCCTATATAGCTAACCAATTGGGGATTATTAATCCTTTGAAGATTTCCTGGCATTTGCTGAATCTGTGAGTTTCCCCAGGGCATATGAGACTGAAAATCTTCAATGATTTCCCTGCAGCCTGGGTTGTGTTTATATTGGCTTTAACACACTTGTCTTGAACTATGAAGAGAGATCAAGGTTGATTGATTAAAATCCGTAGTCATTCCTAGGCCACAAGCACATATTTCAAGAGCTGTTAGATGTTATATGTTTTCTATAATCAGGTCTTAAATTCTTTTTGATACCCCTCAAGGTACATGTAATAAAATTTATCAGCTATTTAATAGTTGTTGACATGACTTACACTACCTGCCCTGTTCATTTAATCCAAACTTGGTATTAGAATTCTAAAGGTCCTATGTAACAGAAATTGCTTTTGTGGCCATGTATGCCTTGCTTTGTACCATAATATAGTTATAATTCAAGGCAGGGAGGATAACATTCTGAGCAATCCCTTTGTTGTCATTTTTTAGCTAGCTTTCTTATATTGCCATTGGTATGAGGGATATGTTTTTCTGTGTTTACAAGACTGAGATATTCAACTTCTCTTAACTCAATAAAACAAATTAAAATGCATTGATATTAATACAAATTCTACTGAATTTATCACCATCATTTAAAATGATAAATATAGTTCTTGTAATTTTCTTTCCTGAGCAGAACAATGGTATTCCTTTTGTTTCATGCATATGTAAGTAATTAAAGGTTTGGGTATGTTCCAAAGTAGTAGAATATTTAAGTGGCATATACAAGCTCTAGGTTTGAAACACAGCATTGCAAAAAAAAAAAAAAAAAGAGAGAGAGAGAGAGAGAGATAAGAAAAAATTGAAAATCATTTTTGGATGACCTACATGATTGAGTTAAATGATTGATTTACAAGTCAGAGTTTAATTGTAAAACATATTAATGATAAAGTAATAAAAACAATTTCGGCCATTTCGTGGCATTGATTTCCATAAATAGCATTAATGGGGTCCAGTTAGAATTGGGGATCATTATATTCAACCATTATTATAGAAAGCACTAATTTAAAACTACCTAGAAATTTTATTTTATAACTATGAAAGCAACCAAACTTAGAAATACTCTTTTTGGAAGATTTATCATTGAATAATTATAATCAACTATTTTAACTGTAATTACAGGGGGGTTGTAGTTATAAAAGGCTCATGTCAACAGCTTCAACATCTCCAGTTCTGCTGATAGTCCACTACTATTATGAAATATTGGATTATACATACAACAGCTTTCCCTTAGTTCAATTAGAAGAAATATTTGTTCCAATAGTCTTTAGAAAACTTATGTCTGCATCTTGTACTCTGAACAACTACTATGAAGAGAACAATACAGGCATTGTATTGGTTATTGTGGCTGTCCTAACACAAATTCTGAAATTGTCTCATTGCTATCATTTTCTTGTTGATATTAATAAAATTAAAAATGCACACACAGAAAAAGGGAATTTAACCACTTATATTTGTTTTAAAAAAAAACTACTGGGATAAAGAAAAAAATAAAAGCAATGGCGATCTAGATATCTCAGCAGACTAAAGCACCTGCTTAGACAAGTGCACAGACTGGGGATTGACCCCCAGATTGCAGTGTTGCCCCCGCCTAGGTGTGCTGAGACAGGGATTGAGACTGGGCATGGTGGTGTGTGCCTATACTCCTATTCTTGGAAGGCTAAAAGCAGGAGGATCTCTATGAGTCTGATCTGTGTAATGAGACCCTGTAGACCCTGTATTAAATACATAGAGAAAGAAGAAAAGAAGAGGTTAGTAAAATTAAATAAATGTGTAAATATACCTATGTGTCATCTAATTAAAAAACGAATCATTTAAAAGATACACATATATACTCATTTTATGGATATGAATAATAAGACCAAAACAACATAAATAAAAATTAAGTGTGAAAATAAGGTTAATTCGTTTAACACAATGTCATTTTATGTTTGCTTTAGAGTATTGCAGGCAATCTAGAAATAAACATAATGCTTGTATTTTAATAAAATATTTGAATTCAAAGAATAAGAGCCGGTTAAATTGTTCTATAGTAGAAGGAAAAGTCAATGTCTTAGTTACTTTTCGCTGAGATGAAATACCTGTCACCCAATTTTATAGGGAAAGCGGTTTAGTTAGCTCATAGTTTGTAACAGGTTCACTCCATAATCAGTTGGCTCCAAAGCAGAGCACCATGGCACAGGGCTAATGAATGGTTCACGGAGGCAGAGGACAGCAAGAGCAACAGTTGGTAAAGGAGAGAAGCAAGCCCCTTTTCCTCTGTTATGTTGCATGAAGGCTACCCATCCTAGGGCAGGAGTAGCATTTATACTCCCCATCCAAGCACCAGAGAATGAGGAGTCACAAATTGTAGAATCTGCTGCCTCTGAAAAGCCCGCACTCCATGACAGCATGAGGTTGGCAAGATTCGGGGACTTCCAGACAAAAACTACAACATAAAGCATGTTAGTATACACTTATGATTCTACTCCTTGGGAACCTAAGATTACCATGAGTTCATGTAGCTCTGTCTCAGGAAAAGAAGTAGAAAGAAAGGATGAAGGAAGAGGCCAAATAAGAAAAAGCAGGGCAAGAAAGATGCTTAGCGTTCTAAATCACCTGCTTAAGAAAGCTTAGGCAACCACAGGCACCGTAGTTCAATCTCCGGCACCACATGATACACCAGCCCCACCACCATGGCCGGCTGAGTCTGCATATAAAAAAAGAAGAAAAAAAAGAAGAAGAAGAAGAAGAAGAAGAAGAAGAAGAAGAAGAAGAAGAAGAAGAAGAAGAAGAAGAAGAAGAAGAAGAAGAAGAAGAAGAATAGGAAGAAGAGGAAGAAGAAACAAATATAAATATATCACTATATAAATACAATTGTAAAGACTATGAAGTTATTGCTTTACAGTGTTTTACTCAATAAACTGAATATACAGTAATATTATGCTACCATAAGATTATAATAATCCTGAAAATTCTTATTTTATGTTTTCTTTGTACCTTCTAAGTTTATATACACATATATATCATTCTGTTAAAATTGCCTATAGATATTAGTACAGTAATATGTGCATGTGTGTTGCCTGAAAGGATAGGCTATGCGGTCCATTATTTCATAGTATATGTGCTATTTACCTTAGCTGCATAATAGGCTGTGCTATCTAGGTGTATATAACTATATGCTATGGGTTTCAACAACAATGAAAATACCTCAAATGCATTTCTTAGAGTACACCCTTCTTCTTAAATGTAATATTGCAGTATTGGCAAATATACATGTCCACTGATGCATAAAGACACAGTACAAGCACATACACAGACATATACAAAGGTACATATTAGCAGATGCTTTCAACTGATTTTTATGCTGCCATATTTTTCCTGCTAAGTGTAATTAATTTTCAAGGAGTAAATGATTTTCCATTTAAAAAAATAATTTCTCCAGTACAGAACAATAAGTGTGAATATTTAACACTTGGATGGATATATTTAAAGAGTATGGAGTAGGAGATGTAACTCCATGCTAGAGATCTTGCCTACAGTATGCAATGGCTTAGCTTTGACTGCTGGTAGTGAAAAACGAAGGATCTGAAACACAAATATTGATGTTTATTCACTGTCCCCAGCTGAATGATTATATTGAACTATTTCCTAGTGTGTGGAATTTGGTATAACATGCCACCTCTATGATTAATTTGTTTTCTCCTACGTGAGTGTAACAACTTCTTAAAATATTTTATGTATTATTGCCGGTGTGGTGGCGCATTCCTGTAATTCCAGCACTTGGGAGGCTGAGGCAGGAGGATCAGTGCAAGTTCGAGACCAGCCTGGGCTACAAAAATGAGCTCAAGGCCAGCCTGAGCTGCATAATGAGACCCTGTCTCAAAAAGACAAAAAAATATTTTATGTATTATAAATATATATGATCTGATATCTCTCTGCATGAGTATGTCAGACTCATGGTCAATTAAAAATGCAGAGAATGTTTAAAGACAGAAAAGAAAAGGTAAAAGGGAAATAATCACTTTTTCCCCCACAAAAGACTTCCCTTAATTTAACACACTTGTCCCACTGTTCTGAAATATTTGAAAGCAGCTCTGAACATTCTGTTTTATGAGCGCATCTCGTTGTGATGTCATGGCTGTCTCTATATCTTGATTCCATTCAGTGTTTGGCATACTTGATCATTTTGACTTTGTGTGAGAGTCGGACACGGCGTGGTGCCAGGTACAGTGAATACTGCAGATGATAAGTCGTGCTTTACCAGACGACCATTTTCTCAGATACTTAACGCCAGCATCACTAAGCAGAAGTTGGATCCACATCTCCTAAGACGCTCATATCACAGGACATCTAATGACTTCCTCAAAGATGAATGATGGGATAAACATATTTTACCCAGCACAGAGTAGTTTGAAGGCAATTGAAATCAATGTATCTTTTATTACAATACTTCTTAGAAGTGTGGATGTTCAAGGCAGAGTATTTCTTAATCACACCTCATACACGGGGGTAAAACGGATAGACATAACATGTGCAAATTTTAGGTGACATCACCTGAACATGCAAAATATATTGAAGTGTAAAACAAGATTTAAAAATAAAAAAGAATCTGAACACGACGATTACCAAATGGCAGTTGGGTACTAGGATTTTATAAATAATCTAGCTCACAATATTGCCTATAATATATTTCCCACTGCTGATAATTTAATCATCAATATAATCTGTAATATGCCAAGGGGTTTTTCCATGCAAATAGATGAATTGGATTTATCTTCTCAAAAGTAAACTTAAATTACATGTTTAGAGGAGAGATATCAGGTGGTTTAAATGCTACACAATTCCACTTTGTAGTATTCCTGTATCATATGTAATTAAATAGAATAATTGGGTCTCATATGATTTGAAGAGGTAAACTGAACTCCTTCTTTGTGCAAATGAGCAGATATAAAACACTTGAACTTGTATGTTTATGTTTGCTGTTGCAACTGCCTTTAAATGAGTACATGTTGCAAACCCTTAAGAGCTGAATTATTAGCTTTGCCCCCTCCCAACACTTGCAGGTACTCAGGAACAGCTTGTCTGGCTATTTTTGGCTCAAGGTCCCCCATGAAGCTGGATAAAAGCTGTTGGCAGGGGTAGTAGTCTCCAAAGTTTGCCAAAGAGCGTAAAAAACCTGCTTCCAACTTCACCCACCTGACAGTTGGCAGGAAGTTCTGCTTCCTCCCACAGGGGCCACTTTCTGAGCAACGGATCCCATAGCAATAGAAACAGCCACAAAAGTGAGCACGCACCTTGTATAAAAAGCTGCAATCCTTAATATAATAAACTGTTCCTTGAAATGGTATTCTTGCTTCTGCATTAATTTGTTGCAATAATGCAATGTAGAAGGAAAGGCTGTACATAGAAAGCAGAGACCAGTGGGAACCACCTCAGAATTGGCATATCACAGATATGACAGCCGATAACAGACTTATAAAGCAAGGAAGGTGCAAACTAGAATGGCAAAATTTATATACAGTCAGCTTCTCTTATCCATAGTTTCATTTGCTGTGCTTTCAGTTACTCATGTAGAACTGCAGTTACAAAATATTAATTGGGAATTTCCAGAAAGAAATAACTTGTAAGTTTTAAGTTGTGTGTCTTCATGTACAGGTAACAACATCCAAACATGTCTTACTCAGTCTTCGCAGGCTATGAATTTTCCTTTTGTCAGTATATTTACAATGTACACACGTGTACCTCTTGTTTGCTTTTGATCTCAGTTATCATATCAACTGCCAACCTTTCACAGAAGGTCATGATACATCACAATGTTGCCTCGGACCTAGCTTCATTCTTCCATGGAGGCATTATGCCACGTCAGATCACCAGAAGTGTAAGTACCGTGAATTGAGTTATTTTGAGACAGACAGCACTCCCCCAAACTCCCTTATCTTATGAAGTATGAGCTAAATTTGTGATGAATAAACAGAAGTTACAGTAAAAGAGGCATTCCATTAATGCCATCTAGAATATGTCCACTCACTTTGAGGACATGTCTCCCATTGTTCTTTCCACTTGGTTGTCTCTGGTTTAGCATCAGGGACTTGTTATGTAGTTCTTGCTGGTCCTAGACTCACCACACACTTTAGGTTGACCTCAGACTTGTGGTGATGCCCTTGCCTGAGCCTCCTGAGTGCAAGGATGCGAGGTAGGTATCATGTCCAGGTGATGCTTGCCACTGTCTGAAGTGATTCTGGAAGTCCAGTTTCCCAAGAGTCTTTTTGTGAAGGCTTTGATGTGGTGAATTGGTTCAAACGTTCATGTCAATCTCCAACAAACGAAACCGTTATGGCATGTACCTCTACACCTTACTCACCTAATGGGATTTTGGGACTTCTTACTCTACAAGTCCAAATGACAATAATTTTATCAGGTCATGCCACTGGTTCATCTAGGATGATACATCTCAAGTCATTCAGGAGAAAAAAATTTTCCTGAACTTCTCCATAAAGTGGCAAGAAAAATGATTTAAATTTGTTAGAAGTGATTGGGAGAATTTTGAAGAAGATTAATAGTGATGCTTCTAATGTGATACATTTTTTAAATTAAATATTCACCATAGTTTTCATCATGTTTCTTAGTTACTTTTCTCTCATTGCTGAGAGCAAATACCAAATCCCAAAATTAAGGTAGGAAACATTTATTTAGCTTACAGTTAGTGGAAGTTTCAATCCATACTCATCTGGCTCCAAGGCAAAATGACAAGAAAAAAGGCAACAGTTCATAATGGCAGAAAATAACAAAGAGCAAAGGAAGGGGCAGCAGCACCTCTAGGCAGGGGTAGTACTCCCACCCATAATCCCAGCATTGGATTATGAATTAACCACAAATTCTAGAAGCCTCTCCATTGATGGCATGAGGCTTTGCGGTAACACCTAGGCACGGACCATAGCATCGCGTATCATATGTGGTTATAACCGTGCTGTTTTGTTGTCATATTTGTTGATCTTTTACCGTGATGAATTTAGGAATGAAACTTCATCAGTGGTACTATGTCGAGGAAATTCGCAACATATAAACCACGCAGTACTATTTATAGTTTAGGACCCATCTCTTGAGTCACATAGAACTTACCACCCTTAGGTAAAAATGAACGTCCATGCTTGTGTATGTGTAAAACATGACTATAAGCACTATGTTTGTTTAAAATCAGTTTATTTCCTTTTGCAGCCATGTTGGAGTGATTTACCTTCATGAACATTACCTCGCCGTGCTCTTCTTTTGAGGCTGTTCTCACAGGTAGTTGGCAGTTTGATATTAGGCCCCGTCCAGGAATTCTTGAAACTTAAAAAGGATCTCAGAAGCCACAATGTCAAACAAACTAATTCAATAAACGAAGACACATCTTCAATACTCAAAAAATGAAAATAGAATGCTCTTGCAGAGATCAAAATTCTAATTATTTCCACCACAGACACTTCTGGAGTTCATGCTGTTAAATAGGTTAAAGAAAGAACTTGAATGGAAAAATTCTAAAGCAATATATACAGTGCCTGGCAGCCAAAAATCCCAGGCTGTGAATTCATCAAATTCAATCCACCCAAGCAAGATGTATAAAACAGTGTTGTCCTCGAAGGACTCTCTTCTGCCAATGGTAACTTTGCATGGGTTTTAAAAAATTTCTTTATTCACTTATTAACAATCATTTGGCAAATAGAGAGGCAGTAGCTGTAGCTGATTTCAGGAAAATAAAATAAATAAATTTAAATATAAAAATGCTTTTGGGGCTGGAGAGATAGCTCCGAGGCACAAGTGCCTGCTGGGCAAGTGCAAGGTCGTGAGTTTGAACCCTGGTCCCACAAAAAAAAAAAAAAAAAGCTTTTATAATAACTTAATTTTTGTAGAAAGCAAGCAGTGGCAAAATATTAAATATACATATTTCCTTATTTTTATTCTTTTTTATTTTTTTTTTTTTTAAATATTGGGCTTTACTCAGGACTCTTTTTTTTTTTTTTTTTTAATTTATATTATGGCTGGCTCAGCCTGCCCTGAGGGCAGGGCTGGCTGGCGCAGCATGTGGTGCCGGGGATCTAACCGCGGTCCCTGCAGCCACCTAAGCTTTCCTAAGCAGGCGCTTTAGACCACTGAGCCATCCTGCCGGCCCCCCTATTTTTATTCTTAACACTTAATCTCAATATATATATTCTTCTGTGAGATAATAAATGCTCTTTGCCAAGATCCATCCTCAGCTTCCACGGGACAAACTGAGGAGAAAGGAAAGCAGGAGGCGAAGAGGAAAGACAGAGAAATGTAGTGGGATTAGGAGGGAAGAAGATTGTGTCTTTTGAACCCAAAGAAAACTCAATAGCCTTTATTTATATATGAGTGATTACATAAGCTTTCTTCATGCAAAATTGACAGACGTGGTTTTCATGTATAAGGGAAAAAATTTAAATTTTGATTAATATGTTTACACAGTACAAACTAGGCATAATCATGGAAACAACCATTGCTCTTTTTGCTCTATTTTTGCCCCACCGAAACACTCTGCTCTCAGGGATCCTGTCTTACTGCCTCAAGATCTTGACTCTACACTTCCTTGTTATTGTTGAATGTCCCTAACTTAGGCTTGGCCCTTTCCTCAGGTCCACAAGGTAGGAGACATGAAGCTAACCTCTACGAGAACTTCATGCACTTAATTAAATTATGCCAAAACCCTAGGAGATTAATTGTGTGCTGTCTGTCGGGTGAATCCCAAGCTGAAGAACTCCCAGGAGAGTTGTGGAGACACATCCACATGAAGCTCTGCTTTGCCCATTCCCCAAACGACGTGACTTTGACAGAGGCCAAGCCTTCAATGGATCTCCTCAGATGTTTTACTAAACAGTTGACTTGTGATGTTTCCAGAAAATTTCAAATTCAATTTTAATAGGCAGCAATTTGTAGAGTTGGAAAACTCTGTCAAGTATAATAATACATGGTAAATATTGTGTCTCCATATGTCAATCCTGAAAGAGAAGTGTGTTAATTATTTCAATATTTAATTTCATGCTTTAAACATTTTTCAAAATGGTAATTTACAGTATAATTTGTTTTGTTTGATTTGTTTCTTATTTTGGTCATTTTAAACATAGAGAAGTGAGTTCAAGCAGAACACACAAGAAAGACAAATTTCTGTAGAAGTAAAATACAGTCACCTCCAGTTACTTTCATTTAATATAACACTTCATAAATTCTATATTTTATTTTATTTATTATATTTACAAATGAAATCAAGGCTTAAAGCAATAAAAGGGTGGTAACATACTTTGCTCCTGTTACAAAGTAAGAAAATAATAATAATAATAATAATAATAATAATAATAATAAAAATAAAAATAATAAAAGTTTGAGTCGAGATCACAATTCATTTTGATCTGGAAACCCCCTTGCTGGAGGACATCTGTTCTGTGAAATAACTTTCCTCCACTTCTGCTTGATAGCTTGCTGAAAAAAAAAAAATCTAATAAAACTCATCCTGTTACAGTTTTGTAAAATGAATCATAGGTAGTTCCATACACTGATGTAAAACTTTCCCTAAACTCTGAGTGAAACGTTGTTCCTGGTTTAAAAATAATGTGATTTACATGCAAGGCTTGCTTTCCTTCTTGGAATCTAAAATTTGGTCAATGTGAACCACTGCATGTGTGTGTGACAATAATGACCAAGGGCACTGAGTTTTTAAAGGGCTTTCTTCATAGACAAGGTTGCACAACTCAAGGCCATGCAGGAAGTAAGCATGCCCCAGATAAATACTAAAGAACATCCTTCACAACTTGCTGCTGCATTTCCCAGAATTCTCTCTCTGTGTGCTTTATCTCTGGTTACTTTCTTTCTTTCTTTCTTTCTTTCTTTCTTTCCTTCCTTCTTTCTTTCTTTCTTTTGATGTTGAATAAATCTATATACTGAGTCCTGAATTTCTTTCTACTGAGCCGTCAAACATTTATAGTCATGGATACATTCAATTAAATCTCAAAGAAATGATAAAAGGGGGAGGGCAAAGTATCCCTAAGTAAAAATAGCTGCAATAACTGAAGAATCAAAGAATAACATTAATATATTTGTCTATATCTAAGACAATTAAAATTTAAAAAATAAGGATACATCTCATGGGTTTTATCAGTTTTTGTCATCCCTATTATTTATCCAGAAATACAAACACATTCCTCGTTTCCCAGTTTCTCTGATTGTGTTGCTGACAGTGATGGCTTCTACGCAAATGTTCCTCTGGGACTCGTGGGTTCATACACGGGGCTTTTCTTAGGTGAGTGGAATTAGGGTGTAGGAATGTGGGTTAAGGGTCTATGCTAACTAAATTAGTCTGCTTCTTCAGCACAATTCTGGGTGTGAGTGATGGGAAGGCCCACTGTGGATGTGAGTGGCTTTTGGCTTTAGTAGAGAAGGGCAGGTTCACTGCCTCCTCCTCCTCCTGCCTGTCATGCTATGTACAGTTTCCCCTCTGTCATTACCCTCTGTCTTGTTATCCTGCATTGGAGCCAGCTGAATATAAAGTGAAATCTCTTCAAAAACATTTGAAGCTAAAATAAATCTTTCCTCTGTAAACTCCTTGTTTTACGGTGGGTAAGTGAGCAGTGGGTAAAATAAACAAGACACACCATGAAGACAGGTCTCACTATGAAAAGTATCTCAAAAGTCGTAGCAAATTTGTGAAAAAATGAAAACAACATGATTTGAGTTTTTGTTTTCTTTGGTTTGGTTTTGGACATGGTCATGCTGTATAGTTCAGGATGAACTTAAACTCATGTAGCCCAGGCTGGCCTAGAGTTTATGTCAGTCCTCCTGACTCAAACACATTTGGCAAAATGATTTGTTTTCTAAATACAAAACCTCATTTCAACACATGAGTCTGTAATAATTGGGATACAAAGATTGTAGCTACCCATTAGAGAAAAACCAAAGAATAGACATGGAACAATTATAGTATTTAAGTACCATTTTTATCCCCAAAATGAGAAGTACTATGAATAAGACAAGAGTAACGTTAGCAGAGTAGCTAGGTGAAACGTATAGTTTAACATTAGGTTAGTAGGACAGTTTCAAAAGTCAATGTACTATATATTGTCTTCATAGAATTTGTTCAGAGCACAGGATGCAGACTTGACATCTTGAATAAACACTACTAATAGAAATCTTTCTTCATATTGAACTAAGAGAAAGTAGCTATATGCATAGTCAATATTCCATAATAGTACTGGGTTATCAGAAGAACTGGCAATGTTGGAAGCTGTTGACTTGAACCTTTAACAGCCCAGTATATTAATATGGCTTTACTTCCTATACCTCATGGTTAGACTTTTTTTAGGTGTGTGATACTCAGAAAGATAGTGATGTTAAGCTCTAGTGTCAGTGGTATTGGGATTAATATCATTGATCTTCTCTTGTAGAAGCTTAACAACTTAAGTTTGCAGATCAAAAAATTAGAGAAACAGAAGGGCTACTAAGTTAACATTATTTTGGCCCAAGCCCTTCAAGGTCCACGAGGACTCAAGATATAAAAGAACCTGCACTGTAACATCCTTTAACTTAGTGGTGTCCAAAATTTTCTGTACAAAGAGATCATGGATCCACCAAGGCAAGGGATCAATGATACAGTGTGCCTAAGGAGAGTCACCTAGAGAGAAAACTTTCAGACTTTCACAGAGAGCAAATTGGTCTAGCAATGGCCATGACTCATCCAGATGGCTGACTCTATTAAAGTATCTACAAACAGCCATACATGGTTTCAGAGTAAATCCTGACGGGACTTTAATGACCTTGTCAGATAAAAAAAGTTACACTTTTTTGTTAGATAGGTTTTCAATTCTTCGTCTTAACCATCTAGCAGGAAAGTCTAACAATGTTGAATTAAATTTTAAAGGACCACTTCGGTCAAGTAACATCAGGAAAGATAGGACTAAGTGTGGGTGGGTGAAATGACAGGACAGGTATATTTAGTAAACTTTTATTTTAAAGTACATAATATAGATAAAAGGCACTTAATTTAAAAAAAATGTCAAAAGAAAATCAAGGTCACAGAACAGGAAAATAATCATTTATCCCCTAATTGATAAAATGCAAAAGTGACCAAAATCTGGCATTTCATAGAGACCATAGGTATCCTAATGATAAGTCAGTCATAGGGTAAGTACAAATAGGCAGATTTTAAAGGAAAGACATAGCATCTCATATAAAGACAATTTTTCAATGTCTTGAATACCTTCTCAATGCTTAAAACAGTGGAAGATTAAACAAAAAAGCTTTAAACTTTTCAAAACTTACTTTCCTAAATAAATCTAACCCACAAATAAAGCACAGCAAAGAGATGACCTCATATTTTTCTTATACTTATTGGGGCTTGCAGGTTAGCTCAGTTGTTTAAAGGGCATGCTTGGTCAAACACAGTCTGAGGAAAACACAGTTAGCTCCTCAGATCCACAAGATACACCAGACCCCCTCTTAAGGCAGCCTGAGAAAGCAAAAAGACATCCTTCTCTTGTAAGCTCACAGTTATTTTTTTCTTAGTTATTCTACAGCTGTTCTTCTCCCTCAAAAAATTTGAATGAATAGTTATATTATTTCAGCAAGAAATGGAGAAGATGATACTAAGTACTCTTGACTCTGTCTTCCTCTCTCAATATATATAATGTAAAATAGTTCTGGGCTGTTGGGCATGTTTTTCTTTAAAATACTTTTAAGAGTACAAGGTAAACATAATAGCATTTTCTAGTCCATTCTGTTGTTAGCTTGATAATCCTATTGATGTATTAATTAGATGCACTGAAGCAAAATGCAATGCATCCTTTATGAAATTTACAAAAGCAGAAAACAAAAATTTAGGTAATTATATGTGCCTGGGGCTGAGATAAAGGACAATTTTATTTGTTTGATACTATGGGTAACAAAACAGTATTCTTTAAAGTATATAATGTAATTTCCAGTGGCACACACAGAGATAAACATAATAAGTATGAAAAATAATATCCCCGAGATAATTTTGTCAATTATAGTGCTTGAAAACTACATTATTTTCAATGTATTTATTTAATTTATTTATTTAATTGTTTTTTTCTTGTTTCAGAACCTTTATTTGTTTATTCACTCATTTTTATGGCCGGCTCAGCCCGCCCCGAGGGCAGGGCTGGCGCAGCATGTGGTGCCAGGGATCGAACCGCGGTCCCTGAAGCCGTCCAAGCTTTCCCAAACAGGCGCTTTAGACCACTGATCCATCCTGCTGGGCCCCCATTTTCAATGTATTTAAACGTGTTTTTCTACAAGGAAGTTTTGTTATGTATTCCATTTTTACATTTTTCTAATATAAAATTCAGCCAAATGTAAACAATTTATATTAGAAAATGTAAAAACTGAAGATTCAACAGAAAATCCTTGTAAGACAAGGTGTTCAAATATCATGAAAATAATGTAGTTGTCAAACAGTATAATTTCCAAAATAAGACATGAAATTATTAGATTTTTAATTAAAAAATGTATGTGAGATTCACGTGCAGAAGCAGATTTCTAAAGTATGCGTGCACATTATCATGGAAGATTTAAGTAATTGCACAGGTCTACTTAAGAATTAGAAGACTGGACATGGTTGAAGTGCCAAAGCTTCCCAATTTAGCCTGTCATATTAAAATACCACAAGATATTTTGCTGGTATTTGTGAAATTATTCTAAGTTTTATATGAAATTCTACAGTGTTCACCACCATGAAGAACAATGTTAGGTGATGTGCACGATGAATTTCAAAAATTTCTTTACAGTTATTTAATTGAGGGAGTCAACACTAGCAAGGATATTATTGCAAAAAATTGGTGAAATGGCACAAAACTTCAAAAGAAGATTTGGACTGCAGGCAATTCAACAGAAGCAGTGTTTCAAATTTGTACTACTGAAACAATTTGTTATCAGTAGGTACACACACACGCAAAAAAAAAAAAAAAAAAAAAACCTTACATATGATCCTGGAGGAATTCATGCTTACAGTATTTGTGTACATCTGTGTGTGTGTGCGTGCTTGCGTACGTGCGTGCATGTGTGTGTATGTGTATGTATGTGTATCTACATGCAGATAATCAAAACATATCAATGTAGGTTGTACTAATGAGATGAGAAGAAAGTTATTATAAAATTCCAAGCAGGAAGCTCCGCTGGAAGCACCACTAGTATAACATCTTTGAAGATATGACATGTTCCTCCCTGAAAAGAACAATATCCCCATTGTAACATCTAATAAAATATAAAACACTAATGCCAACGAAGATGCAGTAAAGGCACTCATAATTGAAGAAAGTTTGAGTACAAAAAGAGAGATGGGTATAACCTTGTTTCTTGGGTTCAGGTATGAAGTCCTTACTCTGCTTGTCAATTTTGATCTTTTAGTATATCTTGAGAATTGGCTAATTAGTTTTGGAGAGAAAAGGCACTGTTTTGTTTATTAGTAAAGTGAATATTTTATGTGCAACACAACATTTAAAGTGTTTTCATCTAACCATATAAATAAAAATTCAGTTTGGATTCATAATCTTAAAGTTTTTTTCTGGCCTAGCAACTTGACCTTGGCATTTGAAATATCTTAAAAGTGTTTACTACAGTTCTTAAAAGCCAATTAAATACTCTCCTGTTGGCTACTCTGTGGGGTTCATGTGCACCTCAAAGAAATACTGGACGAAGAATAATTTCATGAAAAAGGCGGGTTTCTAAGCAGCTGGAAAATGACAAGCAGGCAATGCGCTGGGGGTTATGGGGAAAGTTGCAACTTGCAGCAATGAAGGAGAAAAAGGGATCTTTCAGTTCTACCATTTTATTTTATTTTACTTAGTGTTCCTTATGACAGTGTCTCATTAGGAAGTTCTACTGGGCTTTGAACTCACTACGTAGCTAAGGCCAGCCTTGAACTCTAGGCCGGACTCCTGCCTCAGCTTCCCAAGTGCAAAGATTATCGGTGATGTCACTGTGTCGAGCTTTAGTCATTTTAGTATGCACTTTTTAATCATGTGTCGTTACTGAGCAAATCGAGAAGATTCTCACGTGATCAATAGAATGCTTTTAAAGCTAAAAACTTGTTTTCAAATACAGCCACTTCAACCTAGATTTGGTATTGAACATTTAAACTCACGTTAGAATTTCCAAAATATTTTCTTTTGTTTGTGGACAATATCGTATAATTTAGCCATATCTTGAAGACTGAAGTTACCTCTGTATAATATTAACAACAGTAATTTTCTGTGCAAACCATTTTATAAAACAAAATTTTGCTTTAAAGTTAATGCATAAAGCAATGTTTAAACAGAAAAAAGTACTAAAAATGTACAAGGATAGGTAATTATTATTTTTACTATTACTACTACTATTATTATTATTATCACTGCAATTTAGAGATAATTGTGCATGTCAGGGTGGCCTTGAACTTGGAATGGTGAGATTATTCACACATCAGATTGAAAATTGGGTAAAACAGAATTTATCGATAAAGTCAGCCATCGGACCTTTCCTGGGTTACAGATCTTTAATATCTGGCTGGCATCTGGATGTGCTTCCCAAATCCTTACAGATTAAATACTTGCCTCGCCTTTTTCCTTTCTTCATCACTGCTTCCATACCTATGACATCTTAACAACGTTGGGGAAGGAATGAAGGAGTGACGCATCTCAGGCGGGATCATGGAGAGTTGACTCTGCCTTACTGTGTGTCTCTAAGGTGGACTAGAGATTCTTTGGCTAGGATAAAATTAACCCAGTTGAGAGCGGCCATGCTCTACAAAGTGACTTTGTAGCCTAAGCTTGTGGTCCTTTTTTTTTTTAATGGCAGGCTCAGCCTGCCCTGGGGCCCTGGGGGTGGGGCTGGTGCAGCATGTGCTGGGATTGAACTGCAGTCCCTGTGGTTGCCTAAGTTTGCCTAAGCAGGCCCTTTAGACTGCTGAACCATCTTGCTGGCCCCATTAGTCTGGTCTTGAACTCACAGTTATACTGCTGCCTCAGCCTGCTGAGTTCTGGGATTATAAACATATAATCCCAGTATATCCAGCTCTTGGGAGGCAATTGTTACAAGGAAATGGGAAATATTAGCTGGCAACAGGACCAGATTGGAATCTTACATAGTATAGGAAACAGATCAAACAAGATTTGATGTGAGGGTGTAAGTCCCAGTCCTAGGGGAAGGTGAGGGAAAAGATCAGAAGTAGAGTCCTACATGGGGAATTTAAGAGAATCTTCATCTCATAATTTTAAAAACTGTATGATTCCTTTTTAAGGCTACAAATGTGGCTTAGTGGTTCTCGGCTATAGGTTGGCTATGTAGTTACTGTATGATTTTCAACCCTTAGTACTCCAAATATGTGTGGATGTGTGTAGATAGATAGATAGATAGATAGATAGATAGATAGATAGATAGATAATTGTCACTATCTTTAGCCTCATGTATAGATAACTCATGTAACACTTGGCGAATCATACTGAAAAGGCAATTCAATTATTGTTTTATTTTTTAAAGAAAATATAAAACAATAAAAAATGTAAATAATAGAGAATTTCCCTTAGCAAAATAATGCAGATCGGATAATGTTTGTGATATTGTATAATGCTGTCTTTGAATAAGTTATTCAGATTAACAAATGTAATCATGCAAAATTGGTCAAAAAATTATAAGAAATTAAAAAGGAGAAGAAAAAAACTTAAGCATCATTTGCTCCTGTCAGTAGAACAGCAGAAATCAGCAGCACAATTCTGCAAGTTATCGTGTATATATACATAAATATGTCTTTTGCATTTTCCTCGTGCCTGTTTTTCCCTCTTTTTGTGCAGTTTTCTTCTCTTTCACTGTATGTATTGTGGCTTTCAGATTTTCTTTACTTTTTCAGGATCTTACCCTAGCAAGACAATACTTGCACATGTGGGTCTGACTTATTAACATCCTCCACCAAAGTCAAACATTTGCTACACTTTATGAATCTACATTGACACATCATTATCACCTAATACTGATATTTTATATTCGAGTTCACTTTGGATGTTGTATTTTATAGATTTTAACTAACAAGTAATGTATTTTTTGATTATGATACCATACGAGATAGTTTCATTTACTAAAAAATGATTTGTGATTTTATTAATTCTTTTTCTATTCTCCTTCTTCTTAATGACTTAATTTTTGGGTTTTCCAGAGATTTGCCTTTTCTAGAACATCATATGATTAAAATTATGTAGTATTATTTTTTTCCACACTGGCCTTTGTCACATAGAATTATACACCTACTCTAAGACCTTTAATGACTCCATAGCCCATCTTATTGTTGAATAATATTAATTTTCAGGATGATTTATTTTATCTGTGCATCAAGTTGTTTGTTTATCACTTTGGGGGAAATTGTGAACTTAACCTGTTACAAACATCTATATGCAGTTCCTTATGTGAGGAAAATCTTTTGGTTCTTTTGAGTAATGCTTAGAAACATTGGTAGATTGCGTGATAGTAGCCTGTTTCATAGCATAAAAATCTTACCAAGTGGCTTACCGATGATCTGTACCATGTTACATTCCCACCAAAAAGCACTAAGAGGTCCTTTCCCACCACATTTTTGTCAAAATTTACTGGTCTGTGGGTTCTGAATATGGGACACATCAACATTACATTAATAAATCATCATTATTTCAATTTATATTTCTTTAAAGTCACAATATGTGCAGCATTATTTCTATGTTCCTAATTAATTTTGGTATACTTTAGATATACACAATGATCACATTCACGACATAGAATTTACACTTGTACATGATGTAATTTGACCTTTTTTCTCCCCTACCCTTCCTTCGACTCCTCTCCTCCTTGATATTAGGAAAAGCTTTGTTCCCCTTCGTCCTTCTTTTCTCATTTTTAATGTTTTTCTCTCCCACCCTTTTCCTTTCTCTCCTCCTAATTTTCCTTTCAATTTCACAATATCCATGATATGTATTGGTCCTTATTTATACTTTCTGTTTCTAGCACCAGCTTCTTTAAATATATCAGTTAATATGTCACTATCATAAGATGCTCTTAATTTTCAGTAAGATACCCCAAAGGGCAATAGGTAGGTCAAATGGGGCATCCAGGCCTAGCTTTTCTGAGACATCTGCACAGATTTCCACAGTGATTATACTAGTCTACACACTCACTGAATTGGCCAGATTATTTCCATGTCAGACTGAAAATTGGAAAGCTACAGAGTTTGCTAATAAATTTAGTGAGCCTCACAGCTCAAAAAAAAAAAAAAAAAAAAAAAAAAAAAAAAAAAAAAAAAAAAAAAAAAAAAAAAAAAAAAAAAAAAAAAAAAAAAAAAAAAAAAAAAAAAAAAAAAAAAAAAAAAAAAAAAAAAAAAAAAAAAAAAAAAAAAAGAAAAAAAGAAAAAAGAAAAGGCTGGCCTCATTCTTTGTCTCTGCTTAAATACCTGCAACATCTTCACAGTGGTGGGGAAGGATGAGCCAGAGCTTTGTTTGCTAGGATGAAATTAGCACACTGAATGCAGCCATCCCATATACCACCAACAGCTGTAGAAGGGCTCCTTCTCCCTCCAGCCCTGCCAGCACTTGTTATTGGTTGGTTTTTGATAACAGCCATTTCTTTTTGAGGTGAGCTATAAGTTCAGAGTTGTCTTAACTTGCATTTCTGAAATCACCACTTATGTTGAGCATTTATGTATACCTATTTGCCTTTTTCCTCTGAGACATGTCCATTTTGGATGCTTATGTTTGGTTTAGGTCTTCAAACTTGGGTGCTCCGAGTTTTTTTTTTTTTTTTTTTTTTCTATATTCAGTCTTTTATGTCAGGAACAGTTGGAAAAATTATTTTCCTACACTGTGGACTGTCACTTCACACTGTTGGTAATTACTCTTGCTGTGCAAAAGATTTTTAATAAGATGAGAACTCAGTTGTTAACTCTGTGATAGTCCCTGCATGGGTGGTGTTTTCTTCATAAAGTCTTTGTCTATACCACTGTCATAAACAGTTCTATCTATTCTATCATCTGTCAGATTTAATTTTTCTATTTTAATGTTTAGATCTTTTATTTATTTTCATTTTAGTTTAGCTTATGGTGAAAGATATAGGCCTATCTTTATCTTTATTTCATTTTATTTTGTATTTTTGAGCAGGGTTTCCCTATGCCTTGCAGGCTAGCCTTGAACTCACTTTATAGCCCAGGCTAGCTTGGAGTTCACAGCCATCCTCCTGCCTCAGGCATCCCAAGTGCTGGATTTATACTCATGTGCCACTATACTTGGCCTAAATGCCTTTATATAAGACAAGGTCCCCGTTGTTGATTGTGGTATTTCTTGTGTGATTGGAATTTTGTTCATAAAGCTTTTGACTACACTAAAAACCTGAAGACTTTTCTGTATTATACCTTCCAGAAGACTTAGTGTTCCAGTTTTAACACATAGATCTTTCATCTATTTCAAACTATGTGTGAAACATATGAATCTAGTTTCAATCACTGGCATGTGAAAAGCCATATTTTCCAGCACAATTTATGAAAGAGGTTGTCTTTCTTCTAGTGAAGGTGTGTGATGACTTTGTCAAACAAAGTAACCAAGTACGTCGGTCTGGATTTGTATCTGTATCATTTAATCTATTCACTTACTCTTTGGGCCCATATATTTTGTCAATATAATGCTGTTTTCATCAAAATAATTTTGTTTAATTTCAAGTCAGGAAGTATGATGTCTTTGTTGCCCAGAACTGCCTTTCATTTTATTTTATTTATTTATTTATTTATTTGTCTTTTTGAGACAGGGTCTCAGTATGTAGTTCAGGCTGGCCTTGAGCTCACTTTTGTAGCCCAGGCTGGTCTCACACTCACACCAATCCTCCTGCCTGAGCCTCCGGAGTGCTGGGATTACAGACGTGTGCCACTACGCCTGGCTGTGCCTTTTATATTCTAAGTTGATTGTGTTCCAAACAAATTTTATGATTGCTTATCTAATTCCCTGAGATATGATGTTGCAATTTTCATTAGGACTGCACTAAATTTGTAAATCAATCTTGGAAATAAGGTCATGTTTTGCTATATTGATTTTTCCTTACTAAGAATAAGGACTAATTTTACATTTTGTATTATCATCTTCAATCTCTTTTCTCAGAGTACCTTAATTATCAATACCGAGTTCTTTACTTCTTTCATTAGATTGACCACTATTAATGAATGTTATTGTGAAAGAATAATAATAATAGTAACAATAATAATAATAATAATAATAATAATAATAATAATAAATTGTGCATAGTAAGTAAGCCCTCAGTATGGTGATTTTACCTGAAGGGGAGAAAATTTAAAAGGAGGTAAGGGTAATATACAGAAAGAGAATAGGAGAAAGTTATTAGATGCACGCCTAGAGGACAAAGAATATGAAAACTTTTGGAAACTTGAAGAAGACACGAAGGAAAAAGAAAAGGAAGAAATAAAAGCAACAACAACTAAACTGGTAACCATTTTTACATTCACATTGAAATAACAACTGACAGTGAAGAGAAACAAAACGAGAAAAGAGAGTTTAAAGAAGAGAGAAAAGAAGAAAAGTTAAAGAAAAAAGCCCACTTCAAAGTGTGTCTCTGCTGTCACTGTTAGACAATGTAGACAGAGTCCAAACTAATATTTATCAGTCTCAGCAAGCCAGAATTAATTTTTACAGAAGCGTATTGGATAATCCCAACAAGCTTGCACCTAATTCCAGTGAAGTTCAGGATGGTTTCTGGCCAGGGATATGGACCCAGACCCAGTCAGCTCTCAGTAGCCCCTGTGCTTCCTGAGCAGTGCCACTCATGTGGGAGCTGCTAGGTGGCGCCAGGAGTTTCTCTGAGTTAGGAGCTCAGCTGGACACTTTCCAAAGTAGCTCATGAACACTCACCCTTTGTTGTGGGAACATCTGAACCCAAAGATCCCACCAGGCGCTGCGGCTTGCTGCATCCCACTCTGCATTTCACTGGTGTGTTTCTCTGTGGAGACCTCAGGGCTCGCCAGTTCTCACTGTGCTCTGAGTCCACGCTCGAGCAGAACATGGTGCCTGCCATCTCCTTCTTCACTGAAGTTTCTCGCTCAGTCTCTCCTTCAGCTTCGATTCTTACTCAGAGCCTTCCTGTTTTCTGGACGCCAGCTTCACTCCTGTTCCTCACATGGCCACATCCAGTGTCTGGACCCAAAATATCAGAGAGGTATTTTGCTGCTTCCGTACTTCACCGTTTTCCCAGAAGTCAGCAACTTTCATCGCACTCGATTTTCTTCTCTTCCCTCTGGCTCATTTTTTATTTTTATGTACTTGCTACAGAGTCTCGTGACACAGCTCAGACTCATAGAGATCCTCCTGTTGTCAGCCTCCCAACGCTGGGATTGCCGGCGTGCACTGCCACGCCTGATCTCAGTGGCCAGCTCACTGCATTTGGGGACAGAGCCAGCACAGTATGTGCGACTGGGGATCAAACTCCAGTCCCTGTACTTGCATAAGCAGACGATTAGTCCACTCAGCTATCTTGCCAGCCCTCTCCGGCCTACATTTTCTATCTCATGCTTATTAAATTTTAGAAGTTCTTTCTATTTTACCTTACTATTTTTTATCAAATATATGTTTTATAAGTATTTTCTTTGTGGAGTTTCTATTCTGTTAATAGTGTCTTTTTGGGACTGGGGAGATAGCTCCGAGGCACAAGTGCCTGTGTGGCAAGTGCAAGGTCGTGAGTTCAAACACCAGTTCCACAAAAAAAAAAAAAAAAAAAAAAAAAAATGTCTTTTATAAGACTATCTTTTTTTAATTATCTCTGTATATATTTTTCAATTTTTATTTGATGAATTATTGCTTTAGAATGATAACAAAGTATTTAAAATTTAAATTCACCTGTTTTTTTTTTTTTTCATGTTCTAAGGAGTTGTTTAATTTTGTATTTTAAATTTGCTTGTTAATTATCTTGAGCCTCATATTATAAAGATATAAACATACATTGTATTTTGGGCTCCCGTGTTTTCTTTTCTTTTTCTACATTTTCTTTTCTTTTTCACTTTTAAGTAGTCAGATGTTTCAGAATGATTTGGCAATGCAGATTTTTCTCCAGTGTGCTCTCCTCCATTAATTTTTCTAAATCTCAGTTGACTCTGTGTGTAGTCTCAATATTCTATTCCATTGTTTACATGAGAATGATGTGTAGTCTTTTTTTATTTTATTTTTAAAAGATACAGACCAGTGACAGAAAAAAAAAAAAAAAAAAAAAAAAAAAAAAAAAAAAAAAAAAAAAAAAAAAAAAAAAAAAAAAAAAAAAAAAAAAAAAAAAAAAAAAGGAACAGCATCAGGAACAAAACAAGATTTCACTAGAGTAATAGAAGTTCAACAATGGTTGCTATACCACATGCTATCCTCAACTTAGTCGTTCAGATTACCAGATATAAGTACGTAAGTTTTGTCTAAAGAAGAAAAAAAAAAAGCAAAACTAAGTAACAATAACGATGTTATAAGAAATTCAAAAGAGACTTATAGCAGCCCAATTTGCAATAGCCAAATCTTGGAAACGACCAAAATGTCCATCATTTGAAGAATGTGGTATTTTTATACAATGGAATGCTACTCATCCATAAAGAATGATAAGTTTGAAGACTTCATATATAAATGGATGTATGTTGAACATATACTCATTAGTGAAATAAACCAGACCTATATGTGTAAATATCGTATAGTCTCCCTAATATAAGAACTTTAAAGAAGAAAACAAGAACTTAAGGGCATAACACAGCTGAATGTATTATGGATTAAACAATGAAGTGACTGGAAGCAGACAAAGCAGAAAGCATCAATAGCAAAACCATACACTTATGTACACCGGATGAATCAGATATTAGTCACAAGCACCTTCAAAAGGTTCAGCATATTGATTATAGCACAATGTAACACTAAAATTATGTTTGGAATACATGTCACTCTTGTCTTTTTGATATGTACTGCTCCTGGTGTAAACTCAGTTACTGTCATTCTCTCAAGAGTAGTACTTGAAAATAAGAGACTGGGCCAAAAACCATATTCATGACAGGCTACAATTTTGTATTTCCTTGAATTTCCAAATATCTGTGTCAAAATTCTGTAACTGCTTATATCACATTGTATGGAAAGTTATTAGAATATCAATGATGGTCAGAAAATATCATTTACAAGCTAAGTCAAAGGTATTTGATACTCAGAAAGCCAGTGATGATAAGCCCAGTACCTATGTTATAGAGTAATAGTATCACAAAGCTTTTCTACTGGAGGGTTGAGAATGTAAGTTAACAGACCGACAATTGGAGAAAAAGAAGGGCTATAAGGATAGCCAATATTTTGGACCTAGCCCTTCAAGGTCAATAAAGACCCAGGATATAAGAGAACCTGTGCTGAAATATCCTATGACTCAGAGGTGTTCCAAATTTCCTGGTCAAGGAGATTATGGGACCTCAGAGGAAAAGGATGAATGAACTGCAGTGCGTCTAAGGAGAGTCACCCAGAGAAAAACATTCTCTCAGGCTTTCACAGAAAGCAAAATGGCCAAGCATTGGCTGTGACTCGTCCCGAAGGCTAACACTAACAACAGTTCTACAAAGTACTGTCTATGATCTCAAATTTAATCCTGAGGGGATTTGACCCTGGAAGATACAAAAAAAAAAAAAATAATAATACTGAATGTTGAGTTATACAGGTCTTGTTTAGACTTGCCCTTGACAACCCAGCAAGAAAAAAAAAATTCTTAATTACAATGCATGGAACGCAGAGCTAGATTGGTGAGATGAGCTTTAGGAGGCTTAGATTCAATAGCCTCCAACGTCACAAGCTTCACTGGTGGCACACTGCAACTGCAAAACCTTTGACTGTGTATGTATCTGCTTCCTCTTAGTCCAAAGAGTAGTATATTCTTTCCTTTTTCTTTCTTTCTTTCTTTCTTTCTTTCTTTCTTTCTTTCTTATTTCTATGCAACATCAATAGGGACGTGGGTCATGCCCACACACTGCACTGTATAGAATGATTGTGAGGACAATATGCAATATGTCAACTTTCAAAGAAAAGAAGGGGGAAAAGAAAAAAAAAAGTAATGTGGATTTAGAAAGGTTAATGTTTAATTCTTTGATCAATCTTATATACCTATATGTATTAATCTAAACTGATCTGATGATGAAAATATGTAATATAACCATTGTTAAATTTAAACAATAAAAAAATTGAAAAAGAAAAAAAAAGAGAAAGACAAAACATAAGAGTAAAAAAAAAAAAAACCAATTAACATTAGCTGCTCCTTTGAAAACACCAGCAAAAATCAACACTACAAGTACCCAAGCTATTCTGCACATAGACCTCTATTTTTCTTCTTTCATTTGTCCTTTTCCTCATCTCTATTTTTCCTTCCCATTGAACAATTTCTTTCCCTTTCACAGTATCCGCTGTACCTTTCAGATTTTCATTACTCTTTCAAGTACGAACAAATACTATTTTACCTTTGAAGTAATATTGCACACCATATTCTCAATGTATGTCAGCATTTCAAATCTTTCTCAAAAAAACATATAATAAGCACTCTACAAAAACTGTACTAAAGAGGGACTCCTTCGCTTGTGAGTTGAAGTGAAGTCCAGACTGTGTAGTCTTTTTTTTTTGGTTGTTCAAGGATCTCACTCCTCAGCTCAGACTTGTGATCCTCCTGCTTTCAGCCTAGCCACCACGGGGATTACAGGCATGCACCTGAGCTTCCCACCTGCTCTCACAGTGCACACTGTCTTATCTATGATTCTTTAGGTTCTTTTTTTTTTAATTTCATTAAAACTCTATAATTTCTTCTCCAAAAATTTCAACATATTTGTGAAACTTCCTCTTATATATTTAATTTCAGGTACAGTCTGAGGTTAATGATATGTGTGTTTAAGTCCACACTGCACTAGTTTATTACTAGCACGTGGAGAAACAATGAACTTATTGTACTAATTTTATTACTGGAAACTTCCTATAACCTCACAATAATTTCAAAAATTGATATTTGCTCTGCTTTTCTAGTTACAAAACCATGAGATTCGTGAACAAAAGTAGTTTTAAAATGTGTTGCTAGTCCTAATGCCTTTTATTTTTCATTCTTTTGTTTTTTGTAATTTGCATTTTAGGGAAGGGTCTACAAGGGGTTCAGGGTCTCACTACGAGATTGGACTCATAGTGATCTGCCTCTTTATAGCCTCCCAAGAGCTGAGATTACAGGCTTGCCACCACCCAGGGTCTCAATTGGTGTCTCAGTGCACCCCGGGGGCAGGGCCTTCATGACAGGTTGTTTTTCATTCTTATTGTATTAGAGTTTTCAATATAGTGTTAAAAATCTACTTAAGAGAAGGCATCTTCATTATGTTTCTGATATTAGGAAACTTAGTTTTGTAGCACTTACATATTTATAGTCATGTTTACCAGGTTTACGAAGTTGCTCTCTTCCTTGTTAAGTGCTTTGAACTGAAAAAAGTTGAATATTTTAGCAAATCCTTCTGAATTAGCTATTGATATCATCATGTGAATTTCTGGTTTTGTTTGTCTGGTGTAATGTTTACTATCATTCATTTTGGAATGCTGACTTGAAAACATTGCTTCCATGGCATGATGAATACATCCCTTTAGTATATACTTCATAGAATTCATAAAAGCATATCTTTAAAGCATTTACATTATAAATATATAGGTGTATGTGACTTGCTCAATTTTTGAGGCTGTTGGCATTAATGTACGACATATGTCAGCCTTGGCTTTTATTTTCTCATAATGTCTTGGCTTCCTGGATTACTATAATAGTGGCAAAATAAGATTTGGCTTCAACTCTCTAGAAGATACGACAGTGAATTGAATTAGTTTCTCCCTCACTGTTCATCAGAATGCAATAACATTTTTATTAATCATTGAGATCTAAAGAAATAGATTTAATGTAAGATATACATATGCAAATTCATAATATGTAAATTTGCATATGTACATATACATATATGCATAGATAGATGTAGTTTTATAGATAGGGAGATTTAGAAAATAAGTTTACAATGCCTACTTATAGAGTCAGAAGGGAAAGACAACAAAAAGTCTTTTTGTGTGTTTGGGGTCTGAAAAGATCCAGTCAGAAGTCTAAGGCCTGGAGCTCACTGCAGATTCCATTATTAGTCCAAACGGGGTAGATGAAGGGTCCTGAACAGTAAGCCGAATGTTCTAGGCTGAAAGACTGGATGGAGAGTTTGTGCTGCTAGAGAGGGGCCTGTGCTGCTAGCCTAGAGATGGAGCTCCAAAACAGAAAGTGAAACACCAGAGCTCACCCAGTGAAACTGAACGGAGAATTTTTTATGCTTCCCACTTTTGATTCCATTCAAGCTACTAGGCTATGGGTTAGCCGTGGCTCTTCCCTTGTCATTCCTCTCGGTCGTGTTCAAAACTATGCTAAGACAGTTGTTTGCACATTTCTTACTCAAACGGGCACAACTATATTTCATGATATTTCAGATGGATTCCAACTATCAACATAATTCATTTAATGTGTGAGATATGCGGAGATTGCCTGTCCTTTTTTATGATACAAATTACAGTAATATCAATTGTTACACAATTAAGACTGAGTGACGTAAATTCAATGACAACTTGAGGAAAGTCTTTCCTGCTCTAGGATGTTGTTCATTGTGACAACTCCAGAAGGTCAGAGGTGAATTAAGTGGCTCATCAGGGAGTCGGGGCCTTTATTTTCTATTCACGCTGAGCCTATGTAAGAGTAAGGCATGGAGAATAGTGTGAGTATGTAATACCACCTCACAGCAGGGCAGGTAGACTACAAAAAGTAAAAGAGGAATGAGGTAGGACTGCTTGCTCATTCTTCTTAGGAGCTGGTCTTCACCTTCAGCTTGGTCGTCATTTCCTGGCTTCTGGTGCAGACTGTTGGACTCCTGCCTGGGCCTCTTCAACCTTCTGGTGTAACATATTGGCATTCATCACGGTTTCTTCAGTGTTTCGTCACCAATCCATCTGCCTCCTAATATGGACTTGCATAGACTTTGCAGTAAATTCCAGAATTTTAGCCTCCAGTGTGCATGAGGGGGCATAAGAGACTCTATTTAAAGGAGGAGAACTTAACTTCAATTAAACTATAGGTAAAATTCTTTCTATGTAGCTAACAATAAGCCAGCCCACTTAGGGAAAACCAGGGTCATACATTAGGTACAAATAGGACTACTCTTGGAATAGGGCAAACATTACACCACAATGGCCCATGGCAGGCAAATAGTCAATAGTATTCAGGAAATGTAAACCTTGTGGCAAGACCTTGAAATCATTTTAAAATTTCCTGAAAATGAGATACTGCAGTAACCATGGAAATCTGAACGAGTCTATAACCTGAAAGCTAAGTTCAGGTGGGTATCAATATTTTGGGAGTTCTCATGCTAAAGTCAGGACATCAGTCAGTTGTGAGCTTGCAATTAAAGCTTTCTTGTTCCTCCGCACTTGTTTCTTTTGAGTGGGCTTTCACTTGTTATCTGCTGTTATGTGCAGATGCCCTCTGCACACTTCCTCATTGAACTCTCTGACTAACCATTTTACACCAAACTTGTGATTTCTTACACCTTGTATATCTTGTGTTACATCTATTTCTCTAGTAAATCCTGACTGGCATAGTATGTATAGATAAATCCTTACCACATAATCACATGTCATTTTTGTTTAAGGGAATGTTTGTTTCATACCTCACTGGAGACTGTTGGGGAATAGCAGCTGGCCAATAATATTTTTTTTTAAATGTATTTGGTACAGGGTCTCACTCCCCAGCCTGGAATCATGGTGATCGCCCTGTTTTCAGACTCCACAGCACTGAGATTACAGATGTGCATCATCATGTCCCAACTCAGGCACTAGCTCAGAGCACCCCAAAGGTGAGGTTGGCACGGTGTGCAGTACAAGGGATTGAACCCCAGTACCAGGGATTGAACGCCAGTCCCTGCACTTGCCTAAAAAGGTAGTTATCTCATGAGCTATCTCCCCAGCCCTCAATGATGCTAATATTATCTGGTTAAGCTGCCATGCTCCCCTAGTAAATGTGAAAATGATCCCTAAGTAGAATGTAAGATAATATAGATGGAAACGTCAAGTTGCTTGTTTACTTTTTCTTTCTTTCTTTCTTTCTTTCTTTCTTTCTTTCTTTCTTTCTTTCTTTCTTTCTTTCTTTCTCTTTCTTTCTTTCTTTCTTTCTTTCTTTCTTTCTTTTTATGCCAGCTCAGCCTTCCTTAGTGGTGTGGCTGTTGTGGCATGTGATCATGTGACTCTGGAGATCAAACTACAGAGTACCTGTGCTCTGTCTAAACTTGCCTTTTCAGGTGCTTTAGACTGCTGAGTTCTCTCACTGGCCCTGTTTTCGTTTTCTCTCTGATAACAATGTCATATGTTTGCTCTCCAATAAATGATAACAGTTAACTATTTCATCCAAATTTGTAGTTGTTTAGTGTGAGATAGTTAGTAGAAGAGCGGGTAACACCTTTTAAATTGAGTAATTATTTTTCCTTAGTTACTGCTCTCCTATATAAGACTCTTGTAAAGACATAATCACATCCCTTTAAGAAAATTATTAGCAATTTATTATTGAACATAAGCTTCCTTCATTCTAAAGAAAACTTGTTACACATTGTGCAATAAATCACAATGGTACTGAAAATTCATTGGTAGTAATCTGCTTATAATTCTATCCTTATTACTTTAAGTGTGAAAAATCAGTCATTGTGATTGATTCCCAAAGAATATTTCATTCTCAGAACTCTATCATTCAAAGCAACTATCATTTGACTATATATCTGATATTTAAGGCAGTAAGAAAGACAATTTACTTGTTTGATTTATTGCTATTTCTTCATTTCAATTTTTTTAAATCCAAGATCAATGTTGTCCATCATTCTTAAAATTTCTGTTTCTCAATATACCTGAGCACATCATAGCACAGTGATGATGGTCATGAACTTAAAATTAGGAAACTTAACACTAGGCTCAAAGTTGTATAATTAATCATTGAGTGACTCTGGAAAATCACTCAATCTTTATAAGTGACAGTAATATATATATATATATATATATATATATGTATATATATATATGCATATATGATTGATAATATTGACTTAATTCAAGAAGCAAGGTTAAATATGCATATACTTCGTTTTCAATTAAACAAAGACTTTAAATGCCTTACAGTCATTTAAATTTAACAAAATTTCATCTCTAGTAGAACACATGTAGCAAGCTGTACTTCTTGTAACATAGTTTCATATTACTTGAAAAAACAATAACTATTGTTTAATATTATTGAGTAAATGAGGGTTAAAATGATATAGAATATTGCTTTTATTTCCAATTTTATTTATTTATTTATTTATTTATTTATTGTTTCAGAACCTTTGTTTAGTCACTAATTTTTATGGCCGGCTCAGCCCGCCCCAAAGGCATGTGGTGCTGGGGATCGAACCGCGGTCCCTGAAGCCACCCAAGCTTTCCCAAGCAGGCACTTTAGACCACTGAGACATCCTGCCGGGCCCCAAATATTGTATTTTTGACATAGATATGAATTCTCCTAAACACACATGTATTAAAAATAAACACATGAATAAACCTGAGTAAACTGAGGGAATTTTTCTTCTTGTTAGTAACAATTTGTTACTCTAAAATTTGTGGAAGCAAGAAAGCATGTAGAAAAAGAAAGGCATGTGTTTAGGAGAACATCCAATATTTTGATCGTGCAATTTTGAAAATCTTGTCAGGACACAAAGATGATCAAAATCAAAGAAACATAACAATGTCTGTCCGCGCATATACTACTAGCTCAGGCGTTTCAATTCAGCCCTGATCTTAATTTTTAGACATAAAATTCATTGTTAAACATGAGGAAGTTGCCAAAACATTAGATCATTTTAATTTTGCTTTATTTTTCTGTATATTTTTTCTATTTTTCAAGGAGATTACAAAATATTATTAAAACAGAAATTATAATTAATATAGAATTTCAGTGAACCAGGTAAGGTGAAATTCACAGTATATGTTGTAATGCATAGTGTTGTCATCATTTTAATTTTATGATACAAAAATGAATTTTTTCTAACCACTGGATGTTTCTTGAACATTTTGTGTGGTGCGGGAATAATTTTTGCTGTCAAACATTAGAAAATGTCAATTCAGTATTAACGAATACATAGTGTGAGCAAATATTTTTACAGGGAAATAACCTTGAATCTATAGATACTCTTCCACGAAGCATTTAATATTAGACGTTTAAAAGTGCACTGTTATTTCTCTAGGCCTTAGACCAATCTATCAGACAGTGGAAAATCATGTTACGTAGGTAACAACACCTGCTGACCAGCTCAGACTGTTCCCAGTTAATGAGAGTTATTTTGGAAACTGTCTGACATCTGCCAATTTGAAAGCGCACTTCACTCCAGACATGCTGTTAAATTAATGGATGAAGGGAGTGAAGCACAACTAATCGTGGCAGGCTGATGGAGTCCATCACTATGAACTTGACAGTGGTCCACTTAGCGAGATCTCCCCAGTCTCAGACTAAAAGCAATTATAAAGTATAGCTTGAAAGGTAAGTATCATTTGACAATTGTATATAGTTTTAAGCATAATTTGCTTTAAACTTAATTTCAATAAAGTAAAAATTTGAAGATCTCATCAGTTCTCAGGAAATATTTATTTTACATTGTATTTTGGTCACTCTATAACATGGTTTTCCAAACTCTTCTGTACATAAAATCCCACAAGTCAACTATGATTAGGTGAATGTAACAAGTTCATGACCATATCATACACTGAAATATTCTGTAAATGTCAACATATTTTTCTTTTCCAGTTTAAAAGATAATTATTGAGCATGTATAAAATTACAGGAGTCCCTCTTTAATAATTCTTACTACACATCATACTATATTAACAGCAAAAAGCATTACATGTATAAAACAAATTTTAACATCATTTTGATTAGCTGGTAACTTTGGTGGAAGCATATAAAAAATGTTTCAAAAATCTAAAAAAAGGAAACAGATGAAAATCTTGTTGAGTTCAAATAAAAACATGTTGAGGGCTTGTGGGTTGGGTCAGTGGTTTAAGCGCCTGTGTGGGCAATCCAGTCAGGCACAAGGCATGGTGGTTTGATCCCCAGAACTGTCCTTAAGGCAGCCTAAGGCACGAAAATTTAAACAAAATTTTTTTTTCTCACATAAAACATTTGTTTACTGATTGGACAGGCAAACAAACAAATGAATACACAATTTGCTTAGAAAATTAGATTGCATTCAAATATATTTTTCCATAGTGAGATTATATATATATATATATATATATATATATCCATATATATATATCCATATATATATATATATATCCATATATATATATATATATATATGGATAACATTATATAATTTGAGATGTTATATATGATCTATAAACAGACCGGTCACAATTCTTTGTAGGTCAATTAGCAGAGATCTCTTACAATAAAAAAATTGCAAAGAATAACACCTTTTATGTATAATTAAAATATTTTTGTATTTTATTTTTTCTTAAGAATGCTGGCATATCACATCTGTTTTCTTCACATAGCTTTCAGTTCAGTTGTCTCCATGCGCTCTGTCACCTATTCAGAACTTTTCATCTAACAGCACTTGTTCTACTGAACTAAGGCCCCAGCCTCTGGATAAAATTTTTCAATCAGATTCCACTATGGAGTCAGCCATAAACTTGGGTGTGGCTTCATTTCAGATGGATTCAATTTTTTTTTTTTATTGTCCTTTTGAGACAGCTTCTCTCTATGCAGTTCAGGTTGGCCTTGAGCTCACTTTTGTAGCCCAGGCTGGTCTCGAACTTGCGCCAATCCTCCTGCCTGATCCTCTCCAGTGCTGGGATTACAGGCGTGCACCACCACGCCCGGCTTGGATTCAATTTTGATGTTAGAAATCAAACAAGATTGTGTACCAAGAAGAATTCTCTTAAGAATTGGTTTTGGTCAAAACAGGAAACAAAATACATAGCTAGTAATCTATTTATAAAGGAACAAGCTAGAAGGTGGTAAATGATCAAACATTAAGGAATTATAGTTTTAAACTATGTTACCAATACATGATGTAAAATTTTACTAAATACCATAAATACTGTGAAGGAACATAGATACTTTTTGCAGTTATAATGTTACTGTGTCCCAGCGTGACAAAATGATGATGCAGATAATATTTTCTTCAGTTTAATCAAATTGAAACAGTTCACTTCTGGCGCTGGGGAGATAGCCCAGTAGAATAAACACTTGCCTAGCAAGTTCAGTGTCCTGAGGTCAATTACCTGTACTGCAATAAACACATAAAAATAAATAAATAGATAAATAAATAAATAAAATAAACAAGTTACTCTAGTCTTTAGATCTCTGAACTCTTTCTTATAATATTTATTTTAGAAGACATCTAACTGCAGATTGTTTCTCCCTAAAAATTGTAAAGTTAAATATTTTTAAAAAATTCAGTTTTTAACAAAGATTGTCTTTCAAAAGAAAGTGCAATGAAATCTTCAAACAAGATGTCTCTGCTGATTAGTCTCTGTTGCAGGAAACACACACTTAAGAATTGCTCCAAATTGAAAAACTACTTTGTTTCAGGAAGGTGTGAGAGGGAAGAGTTATTTTTCCTTTGAGTAAAGTCAAATAATCACATAAAATGTCATTATACTCCTTCTCTTCACAATTCCTAACAGGTTTCCTGCAGTTGTTTCAGTATATTTGAAATCAGATTCAGCTTTGGTCCTTTCCTTCCTGTGGGAAAAACTTTGAGATAAATCTTTTGAAGACTTAATTAAAAGGGAGTTTTAAAAGATGTTATTAAATTATATCCTGCCAATCTATATGGGAGATAACATGATTTATAGAAAAATGGGCATGTACTTATGAAATGTTGAATATCAAAATTTATCTACTTATGTAGACTGTTCCTTAGTAGGGTTTCTAATAATATTAAATTGACTTAGCTTTTAATTGAAAATCATATATATTTTAGAAAAAAACAATTGAATCAATAAATTTGTTAGGATACCCTAATTAGCCATGTATATACTTTAGTTATTTGAGTTTTGTACCATTGAAAACTATTTAGATAATATTAATTATAAATTAAAGCAAAATTCAGCATCTGTGACAATGTTTGGAATAAAATATTTATACATTCTGTTTGAAATAAAGTACAATTAAAAATATCTTCCAGTTACCAAAACTTGACATGTGCTTACAGAATAATGCATCAATAGTAAACTTAAATTAGTAACTGACTTTAGTGCAATTTTTGGTAAACCAAATAATGAATAAGCGCAGAGGCTATTTCATACATTTAACCAACTCCTAGTAAAAGTTTTAGCTAAAATTTATGGGCTGGATTTCTCACAATTCTTCAAATTTGAGAAGTGCACAATTCGTAATCTCACAAACCAAATACTGAAAGAGGTATCAAAATATAAAAGACAGAAGTTGTCCAAAGATTAAACTATTAAATTATATTGAAGTTTCAATTTAAGGATGTTAAAGTCCAATTCTTTTTCAGTCAAAGTAAAAAGTTAAATGCAGAATGTAGGTTATTGAATCACAAGTTCATGATTTCTAATCCATACAGAAATATGAATGGTAGAAATTCATGTACTTGAGAAAAGAGCTTGATCTATAATTAACCTATGATTAATATGCAATATATTATTAACACATGTTAACATATAACATGTAATATGTTAATATATGATTAATATATTAGATATAAAATAAAAGCAACCCAAATTTAAAACTCTTTCACTAGCACTTAATTTTTCAAAATATTAAAATGGACTATTAAAATTTAAAAAGCACAATTCCTGGAAACAATGCTGTATTGTATGTATGGAATGGCAGTTTGTGTAACTGGACGAAGTTTAAGGAGATGCGAAGGACAAGGTGGGTATTTAACTCCCCTTGTGGCTATGTTGTAGTTTTCCTGACTTCCAACCAAAAAGTTTTCATGAAGTATTCATGACAGATATAAGGATATTTATTGGGCAAAAATTTAAAAGCGCACATTCAGAGAAAATAAAATGAGGACCTTAAGAGAGATGAATTATGGTCTGGAGCAGTGTATCCTCTTGGGGTTTTCGAGAAACTTCAGGATGAGAGATGTGGGATGTGTATTCCTACTACGTCACGATAACTGCCTGACAGATTCTGTTAGAGTGCAAACGGCTTTTCTTTTCTTGAATTGTAACACATTGTCAGATTGAAAGTGTGCTTTCCAGAGGGTTGAGCTCTATGGGAGAAAGTACAGCTTACAGGTGAAAAGCATAGGACCACAGAGTTCAATTTACAGGCTTATTGTTTACTGCAAACCAGGAGGAATGTCTTCCTAGGTTTTTTGAAAAGGAAAATGTGCTGAATAACCGTGTGATCTGAGATGCAGTCTTTCTTGAAAGTACAGATTTAAACTTCCTTCCTTCCTTCCTTCCTTCCTTCCTTCCTTCCTTCCTTCCTTCCTTTTTCTTTCTTTCTTTCTCTTCTTCTTCTTCTTCTTCTTCTTCCTCTTCTTCTTCTTCTTTTCTTTCTTTCTTTCTTTCTTTCTTTCTTTCTTTCTTTCTGGCCTGGCTCAGCATTCCCTGAGGGTGGGACTGGCACAGCACGTGGTACCAGGGATCCAACCACCATCCTGCAGTTGCCTGAGCTTCCTAAGCAGGCACATTAAACCGCTGAGCCATCTTGCTGACCCGCATGAAAATAAAGCTTTAAACTCATGAGTTTCCTTGTTTTTATTCTATATATCTTTATTTTTTTCTATCTTGCCTCAGTTGGACAGAACGGTGCTTAATGAAATAAAGCATGTGCTAATTAAAAATGCATATGATTAAATGGAGATAACAGGAAGCAAGAAGGAGAAACAGAAAAGATAGAATTGAAAAATAATGACATTTGAAAGGCATTAAGCTTGCTTATAAAAGAAATCATCCATAAAACTAGTAAATCAAAGTGCATTCTAAATATAGCAGACTATCCTTTAGCTCAACCTCATTCTGCCTTTTGTAGCCCAGAGTATGTTCTTTTCTTTTATTTCTATGCACATGCAATTTTTGGCCCTGAAGTTATTCCCTCAAATACTAATGGTTCAGGACAGGGACGCACTCTGTGCTCTTCCACTCCATTCCCACAGTGAACTTCCCCAGCTGCCTCCATCTATGTTTTAGGAAAATGAGTTCTCTCTTCTAGCTTAATCTTATAAAGCAGTTTTGGTATCTTTGGACTTACTCTGCATTTCTTCTCTTTTAAAGGAAAAGAAAATGTCACTTTGTGAATGACAAGTATGCCACTATAGGGTAATCCCTACCCACACATACACCATATTTCCAGGACAAAGTCTCATATTATTCAGACAATATGATCCTTTAATATACTTGGGGAATCCAATAGAGAATCTTTGCATGTTTGTAGTGTCCTGAACAAAGAATGGTAAAAGGCATCTGAAAAGGATGATAAAAATTTACGTGAATTAAGGGTGAAAACAAGCTCAGCATAATGAGGGCCACAGAGAAAGTCCACTGTGGCCACCAGGTTCACAGTAGGGCCCTTCTGTGTTTCTTGTCCCTATTAAAAGGCGACTTGGCTTCATACAGATATAAATGAAAAACTGAAGATAGTGTTTTCTGATAGATTCCTGGTGCAAGATTTGGGAACTGTTTTTCTGCACCTGTGTCTTGGGTCTTTGTGATTGACAGCTCTAGCCCCCTTGCTTAATCAGTTTGCCCCACCACATTTCCTACCTCAATCCTTGTGTCCCTATGGGTACTCATATTTTAACCTTATTTTATGGGTTATAACTAAGATTATAGGTTTTAATTTTTCCAGTGTAACATTCTCCACACAATACGACGTCATATAATTTATATTGAATTGTTACTGTATTTCTGTCTCTTAGTAGACTGAAATATTTTCAATATTACAACTACACTTAGATCAGCATCTCATGTGATGTATGTTATGCATCTTAAAATGTTATGTATGTTAAAACATTAATATTTTAATCTTGGAATATTGCCTTGGTCTATTCATTCACTTGGAGAAATCATAAATGTATAAATTATAATCACAAAAGGGCATTTTCATGTGACTTAAATTTATGTCTTTTTTTTTTTTTTTTTTTTTTTTGGTAGGACCAGGGTTCAAACTCACGACCTTGCACTTGCCAGGCAGGCATTTGTGCCACGGAGCTATCTCTCTGGCCCCAGATTTATGTCTTTCATGTCAAAGAAATTTAATCATATTTTTACTAATCTTTTGATGTTGCCATATTATACATTTAAGAATAGAAAACTATAGCATTTTGTATTAGTAAAAAGTATGGGAAGAAAATGCTATTTGTTGATATGTTTATGTCATTCATTGCATATATATGTATACTGATTTGCTCCAGGAAAAAATAATGCTATCAAATAATGATCGTGTCTGTTATTTCTCACTGTTAGTTGGACAAAGGTATAGGGCCTGGAGTGAGTAGGGGGAACCCAAACCTATAAACATTATTTTATTCTTCTCTACCACTGATCTCTGAAGAACTAACATGTCTAATACTTCAATGTAGCAAGTCTGGTTGTAGAGACAATAACAAAAAGCTCTGTAGTATTTTGAGATGGATGAGCTTAAAATAACCCTAATAGAAATCCTACCTTTTTTCAACAGTGACCAGAAAACAGTGGTATAGTTTTCTCCATGTTCCCAAATGAAAGCCAACAACATCTTGCAAAAAGATTCCTTGAGTTCCCAGGAAGCAAACAGAAGGTATGAGCAGACCATCCTGGATAGAATATTGCTGGGGCAAAAGGGAGGATGTAGTGCCCGTCATAGATCAGTGAAAGAAGGCCTGATCAAAATAAAACCTATGCACTAATAAGAAGAGATATGGAAGGGTGGGTGAGAGAGCTCAGCAGTCTAAAGTGCCTGCTTAGGCAAGAATAGGCCAGCGCAGGGACTGCAGTTCCTTCTCAGCACCACATGCAGTGCCATCCCTGCCCCCAGCCTGAGCTGCCCCTCCTAATTAAAAAAAAAAAAAAAGAAGAGATATGGAAGATCCCATGTGAAACATTGCTAAAATGCAAAACCATATAAATTCATGGCTGGTAGAAAGAGTGCTGTTAATAAGTTTTACCACATACTGAAATGGAAATGCTGCACAGCTGTGAAGTCCAACAAGATAAAATGAAAACAGCTATACTAATTTAACTGTAGTTAAACAATAGGTGATAATGGAATTATTCATACACATCACTAGTTAATACGGGGCGAGTGCATCTTGCGTCTCGCAGAAGAACAAAACTACGGACATAACATTTTCATTATTGTTAAGATTGAAATATTTTTATTTAAAATACAAATCACTTGCACAAAATGTAATTTATCAAGCGACATATTATTAATGTGTCAAAATTTTCAGATATATAAGAACATTTCAAAGGTGTTTAGAATAATTCTTGGATGTGTTATACGATGAAATATAGAAGTTTTCTCATTGAGGGCTTTTATGACATGAAGTGTTAATTACAATTATGCATTAAGATGAAATTAGAGTGTCAGAACAAAGTTTAGTGGTAAACACTAAATTGGTAAATTCAAAATTGTACTTCCCAGGACATATATTACTAGAGATTATTTGATGTCAATATCATAATAACTAATACAATATAAAATGTATCATTTTTAATGTATTATCATAAAAATGCAGATTGCTTTTGTTTCTTTAGACATTTGCCAGACATCTGTGAAGCCTAAATATATTTTAATGATTGTAAAGCAACTATGTGCATTGTGAATATTTTGGACACAAAACAAGAAAAAAAAAAACCCTAAACATTTGTATTACTCTACCTATTGTATTGTCTACATTCTCTACTGCCATTTACTATTTGCAATAGTAATCTACCTAAAGACCAGAATTCCATACTCCGAAGTGTATCAGCTTACATTTCTCAGTGGCGTGGCTAGGGTGAGAAGGATTGGTCATTGCCAAACTGCAGTCGTGTACGTCAGTAGATGTTGCCCTAGCTCTGTGATCAAGCTTCCAGGCTGCCACTCTGCTATTACTGCATGCTTTGGTTGTTGCTGTGTTAAGGATATTCTAGGACAGAGGAGAACCTTCTCTTACAGGAGGATCAAATGCCAGTAAGGTCATATAATAATAAATTGAAAATACTGCACTGCCACTCACGGGGAGCATCAGTTTGGTGCTACTGGACAGCACTGCAAGCGGGCCATACCAGCTGTCTTAGTTCCTTTCTCTCATTGCTGAGACAAAATATTCAACACCTCAAGTTAAGGAAGAAATTCACGATTTGTAGAGATTTCAATCCATTGTTGTCTGGATCCACGGCCAGATGGTATGACAGAGAAGCATCATTTTGTGGCTAAAGAAGAAAATAAAAAGCCACAAGTTCAAAAGAGGAATAAAGCCTTTTTTTTTTTTTTTGGTCACGTTTATCTTACCAAAATCGCAGGATTAGGGTAGTGCCGATTGGGGAGATTAATCCAGCAATCTCTCACCCTTACTCCCATCACCCTGAAACAGCATTTCACTACAGATAGATCACAAACTCTAAATTTAGCCAACTCAAAAAAAAAAAAAAAAAAGTTCCTCCTAGACTATATGAGGCTTTTGGGGGATATCCAGATGCAAACCATGACATCCTGAAAGGATAGAAATTAAGAAAGGAAAGAAGGAAGAAAGAAAGAAAGAAAGAAAGAAAGAAAGAAAGAAAGAAAGAAAGAAAGAAAGAAAGAAAGAAAGAATGAAAAGCAGGTAATGTGTGACAAAGAGAAAACAATTTCAGTTTCTTTTTTCTGCCTGAATCACAGACACCACTTCCATGACATAATATATGAGGATCTTAATTCACACAATAAGCAAGTAGTCAAGCAGCTTCTGAAATGGAATAATCGGTCATCTTCTAATTCTGTATCATTCTGACCTTACCTTCCTTGAGAGAGAATCAGATTCCAAAATTTAATTCTGTGCTCCATTAAAGTGTCCCCAGTTCAGATGCCAATTACAAGTCCAGGGTCCCAGGATAGAACACTCTGTTAAGTTAGTTAGGCAGTATATAATTTACTAATATTAATTAGTTTATTATGAAAGTTATAATAGAAGATGAGTGATAAGCTGCCATGAGGGACATCCAGAAGAGGGAGCTTACAACACCCATCTTGCTCCCAGGTGGACAAACTTCTCTAAACCTACCTGTGCTCCCCAAACCAGAATCTATATGAACCTTATGTTTTCAAGCATTGTTACACAAGAAAAATTGATTAAATCTCACAGTGATAATCAATCTGACCTTCAACACTTCTTCCCACAGTTAGATTTGGGAAGCAAGATGAAAATCCCAAATGCATTCTGTAATGTGGTAATTCTCAACGTCCTTTAAAAGTCACACAATGGAACCCTGCGCCACAGGATGGTGGTCTCCTCAAGTGCCACCATGAGCGGTGATGAGGCCATGAAAGGGAGTCTCTCCCAAGGAGGATCGCTGCCGTCATGAATGAGTGCATTAAGAAATTTGCTTTTTCACTTACTCTCTGTGGAACTGATGGCGCATGCCTGTAATCCCAGCATGGGGGGCAGGCTAAAAACAGAAGGATCGCCAAGTGTCTGAGCTGTGTAGTGAGATCGTGTAAGAACCAAATATATTAACATAATCAATCAATCTGTATCTTCCTCACACACTATATATTTTAATCTAAAGCTCAGCATCAGAAAATCCTAATGATATTGATAAGCAGTGTCTTGCAGTTTGTCCCTTGAAAAGAATATTTTGAATTTTGCCCATATATTTATTTCTCTTTGTTTTTGTGGCAAAGTTTCAATGTGGCTGCTTATTTGGTAATTCTGGTTGGCCTCATAGAGATCCTTCCTCCTGCCTCTAGGCACTATAAGCATCGCGCCACTAAAGCCTGACCAGCCTACACACATTGTGGCAATGTAGTTAGGCTCTGAACATCACTGACGCAGGTAGAAACAGAAGTCAATGTACATAAGAGTTAATGTCTGGACTTTTAACCCTGTGTAATTGCTTTGGTTACTATGGTAACAGAGATAAAGGCAAAGGATCCCATGGAATAGCATGTTTAGTGATAGGTTCCAGCAAAGGGATGGTATTGTTCTCCACAAAACTGATCTTGATCTGTGACTGTTGACAAGTTCTTAAACTATCTGTCCTAACTAAGATCCAAACCTCTGGCATTAAAAAAGATGGATGAGTGGTGGAAACATGTTCTTGTTACAGTGAAGGGCATCTGGTGTCTAAGAGGCCAGAGGTAAAGTAGTGAGTGTCCAGTTCTATGCAGAGCAGCTCACACGTAGCAGCCAGAATTCATTTTGGGTGTCAGGAATTGGTCCCAGCAACAAGAGAAGATTAATTGAGACCACCTGATAGGTGAGAAATCTTTTGAAGGGAATCTACAGCAACGTGTCTTTTTTGGGTAATGGCACCATATAATTAAAATTTTCTCCAAATTTTAATCATATCACACGTACACTAATATTTTATGTAATGTTATATATTTGAGAAAATGACACAAGCATAGGTCTAAAAGAAGCACCCACCTGTCTATTTTCTTTAGGGAGTGAATTACCTTCAGGATCTTTTTATGTACACTTGAGTTTACCTTTTAAATTTATCATATTATTTTGCACTCGGGTATGGAACTTGTTTAAATGTTTATTAATAGAGTTGAGCACTTCACAGATTATGTGATCCTGAAAGAATCTGTCAGGATCTTGGTGGCTCAGTTTTACTTGTTTTTAAATATACAGAAAATAATGGTGCTTACAGGAAGCACAGGGCAATTAGAACCTATTTTCCAAGGGGTGAGACTCTATCTATGCAGGGGATAAATTAATTTGCCCAAAATCTTGCAGTTTTTGAATTAAACACCAGATCAGGGCTCTGACTCTTAGATTCCAGCTCCCGCTTCTGCTGCGCCATTCCCCATAGTGTCTTAAACAAAATTCTTTACTATGTTTAGTGGCATTTAAATCTATTATGGGCATTAGCTTTTTATAGAGTAGAATTTTAAATTATATAGGTAGGTCATTAGTCATCACTAATCAAAAAAATGTAACTAATATGTGAGATAACATTTTTCCATTTTTTTGAGTCGATATAATTCTAGATGTTTAAATATCTTTTTAAACCATATATTTGGAAACTCTGGGACTGGTTGCTCATTAGGATTCATTATGATGCTTTTAACACAATTGTTACCTTATAGAAGTTCAAGACTTATACTGCTTGGGAAAGAGAGAAGATTGACAAACCGATACTTCACAGAGGTCCCTTAATACCTCTCAGTAGTACTCAGCAGAAAATTGACTTGATGATGCAGAGTGAGATCAGAAATCAGCAACAGTCAGTCAAACAACGAGAGAATGTTCCTGAAGCTTTTACTATGGAAACCAAAGAAACCCAAGGTAGCTATACTGGAGCAAAAGAAAGTGCCACAGAGAAGGAAAAAACAAAACAAAACAAAACCAAAACCGGAAGCTTGAGGCTGAAGCAGTATTTATAATCCCTGACAATGTATGCCTGTATTTCCAATTCTTTCTCTCATGATGGTGATAGGATCTGTAAACACCCCTGGCCAGCTGGGTCAGGCACTGCAACTCAGAATCAGTACTTCATCATAACAAAACTTATTTCAAGCTACATTAGGTATCCCCAGCTGAGCTAAACATGATTGTAATATCATGTTTGTTTCTAAAAAATAGGAAAGAAGCTTTCGTTCAGTAGCCAGTGAGCTGAGACTGGTGTATTTTAAAGTCTCCAGTGAACTTCAGAGTTATAAATTAGGTTCCAGTCTTCAGAGTAATAAATTAAACTCCAGTTTTTCTTCTGCCTTAAGGGAATTGAAGGGAAATGATACAAATAATTTTGAGTGGTTTTAGGAAACACCATACCTTGAGAAATGTTTTATCCAAGAAAGGATGTCCAGAGATACCATAATGTGATACAATTTATTATTGTTGCACTTGGTATATGCAAATCACATTTATTATTATTATTATTTTTTTTTGGCTTTTTGAGACAGGGTCTCACTATGCAGTTGAGGTTGATCTTGAGCTCACTTTTGTAGCCCAGGCTGGTCTTGAACTCGCACCAATCCTCCTGCCTCAGCCTCCCGAGTGCTGGGATTACAGGCGTGAGCCACTATGCCTGACTTTTATCTTTCTTGTGTATCATTTTGTTTAGTGAAATTCTGTATTATTTCTAGTGATATTTCTATTACTTATTCTCTTTAAAATTATTAAAAAATTGAAAACATGAAAAAATCAAAAGCTAAGATTATGAAAGAGAAAAAAAGAAAGAAAGAAGGAAAGATAGAAAGAAAGAAAGAAAGAAAGAAAGAAAGATATTTTGCTCTCTTTACATGTACATGAATAAAGAATATACATGTTTCATCCTGAGTAGATTAAATGAATTTTTCCATAATTTGTTCTTTTTCTAGAATCTCTTACATTTAACCTCTTATGCAATTAATATTAGTCAACATTCTCCTCTGATATAATCTTAAACAAGAGGAAAATATTCAAATGTAAGTAGTGCATTTGAGCTTTTGAAAGCTTGAGCTAATTAGAATCTCAATTCGCAATTCATATCATGAGGTATATAATAAAGAACACTATTGATCAGAAAAATACTGACAGCACAGAGAGAGAGAGAGAGAGAGAGAGAGAGAGAGAGAGAGAGAACACATCTTGTGATTGGTACAAATCTTACCAACATTTTTGTTTCTGTGATGCTCCAGGATTTCTGAGGACCAGTGATATCTCTAGTCATACTGATCCTAATGGTGATAAGATCAGTAATTTTCTCCCTGCAGACATTGTAAAAATAACATTCAAAGATTAATTACGAGGCATGAAAAGCTGAGTAAGATTGGTGTGATGAGCTATAGGAGGCTTGGATCAATAGCCTCCAACATAGCCAGTTTCACTGCTGGCCCACTGCAATTGTGGAACACTGGACTGTTTATGAATCTGCTTCCTCTTAATTCAAAGAGAATAATTTTTTTTCTTTCCTTACTAATATCAATTGGAAGGTGTGTCATGCCCTCACCTTCTGCTCTGTATAACTATTGTGAGGACAATATGTAATGTGTTAACAGTTAAAAAAAATAAATGTTTATTGAAAGTGTTAATGTTTATTTGATCAATCTTATATAATTATAACTATTAATCTAAACTGATCTGATTATGAAAATATGTAATATAACCATGGTTAAATTTTTCTGGTTTTGAAATTCTGTACTATATGTACTCTTACTTATTACTGTGTTTCTATCTTAGTTTCTGCTATTTTTAGTCTTTAAAGTAAAAATAATAAAAAATAGCATTCACAGTTTTATCAACGATAAAATATTTACAAAGCTCTTTTCTTTTTTGTGTTATATATAAGTTAAATATTTTTGAAATTAAAAAAGAATGCCCATACTGGGTCTTAGAAATGATGTATTCTTGTCATTTTACAATTTATATAAATCATTCTAATTGATATTTTCTCAGTTACTTTCCTCTCATAGCTGGGACACAGAACCCAGCACCCAAAATTAAGGAAAGAAGGGTTTACTGGAGATTGCAATCCATACTCGGCTCGCTTCGAGGCAGAGTGGCCCAAGGCAGAGGGCAGCAGTTCTTAACAGCAGCAAAGAACAACGACAAAAGGGAGGAACTGTGGCAGAAGCAAGCTTCTCTCTTCATTATCTGCCCCAGGCTGGGTGTAGCCCTCCCACCCATCATCCCAGCTTTATCTGATGTTCTCACTGTCCTAATATCCACTTCAGAACAACACCTTGTGGGCCGCGAAGCTAGCTCAATAGACTAAGTGTTTGTATGGCAAGCGCAAGGTCCTGAGTTCAATCCCCAGCACCACAAAAAAAGAACATCACCTTGCATTTATTTTTCATGCTTTTTCAGTTTCTTTTGACTGTGATAATTTACAAAGCTGCCTATATTATTTTTTTATTTAATATTTTTTTGCACAGGGTCTCACTACCCAGCTCAAACTGGTAGCAATCTTCTTATGTGCCTTAGATACTTAACATTGGGAAGTCTTGCTCCTCTGCCAACTTCTGGTTGGCATAAATGGCCTTTTTTCTTGAAGCTCTGGCATCTATTGAATATGCTTCCCCATCTTACCTGGAGCAGGGGTGAAGGCAATGCCATTTGTCAACTGGAGTTAATGCTATCCATTTTGTTATTCTTTTCACTGGTTTCTAGGAGTAAACATCTGTTTCTAGAACACATTGACTCATTTTACAATTAGAAAGTTTTCATCCCTCTTTGGATTCACAGACAGATGCTTTTAGATTGTTACTCCAAGAACCTGAAGGTTGACAGATAGAAATCTGAAGATCCTAAGGGGTCCATGCTGATGCCATAATCCTCAGAATTATCTCAGTCCCATCCTAATTCACACTCAGGCTCCAGAAATCTAGCAGTATTGCCACTCTGTTTGACAGCAGACTGTGCTATGGGAGATTGTGGTTGTATCATTCTGGTTTAAACCATGTATTTGAATTTTACATAACCATTGTCATCTAGCTTTAGGTCACAAATAGATCATAAATCCAAAGTATTTTTTTGTTTGTTTCTTCTGTTTTTTGCTGTGTTTTGAGCTTTTTCACATTCTAAAATAAAATGATGACATCGAAGGTCTTCAAATTTTTACTTGAAGTTTTAACGACAAATTTAAATAAATAAACTGAAATGAATGATGATATTTGACTATATACAATATCATTACTTTATTTTATAATCTATAGTTTTTTTGTAGGAGAATTTTATTTATTTATTTATTTATTTATTTATTTATTTATTTATTTTTAATTTTATTAATTTCAACAAGAAAGAGGTGTCCCAAATTTCCTGGTCAAGGAGATTATGGGCCCTCAGAGGAAAAGGATGAATGAACTGCAGTGCATCTAAGGAGAGTCACCCAGAGAAAAACATTCTCTCAGGCTTTCACAGAAAGCAAAATGGCCAAGCAATGGTCGTAACTCGTCCCGAAGGCTGACACTAACAACAGTTCTACAAAGTACTGTCTATGGTCTCAAATTTAATCCTGAGGGGATTTGATCCTGGAAGATACAAAAAAAAAGAATGTTTAGTTATACAGGTCTTGCTTCGCCTTGCCCTTGACCACCCAGCAAGAAAAAAAAAAAAAAA
>PVJA010007217.1:0-69574 GCA_004027025.1 Myocastor coypus | reverse complement strand
AAAAAAAAAAAAAAAAAAAAAAAAAAAAAAAAAAATTGTGTGGAAATCTAGTATGACTCTTTGTTCTTATTTGCTAAGTCTGGCAATCTTAAAGATAGAGCTGGGGATAATCGGGAAATACCAGAAAATAATACTCGTATCTAGCATCTCCATGTGTCTTGAGGTAGTTGTGAAGGAAATATTTCTGAAGGCAATTTAGAAGGTTTGTTTTACAATAATGTGTATTAGTCTTTAACAAATAACTTGAATAAACTCAGTATTTTTCTCTGTGACATATACAAGTGTCACTTTTGACCTGCTGCCTCCATTTCAGAGGAAGGCTGAGTGGGTGAGAGGACCCTTTTTATGGGCCAGGCTTCCAGGAATTACTTGGAATTTAAGTGACATGATCAGACAGGATGTCAACTCTCAGCTGCTCCTGTGTACAGTATTAGAATTGATTTTAGAAGCAAGGAGCAGTTAACACACAGAACAGGTTGGTTGTAATTTAATTAGGTTCGCCTTAAAAAATAGCCAAAATTTCCAATAGCCAAAAATAAAATAACCAAATTTAGAAGACAGACTTCATAGGAGTCTAGAGAAGATGAGCGTCCTGACACACAGGCGTCTCCTCACTGGATCTTTTGGTAGTAAAAGGGTCCCACGTTGTTGGCACAACTGTTTGTGGTCACTGGTAGCCAGCATGGTGCTGCACACACATAATCCCAGGGTCATCCAAAGTTGAGACCAGCCAGGCAGTTTAGCAATTTGGTGAACCACCTTCTCCAACTTTTAAAGTGGGTGTGAGCTGGGCCTAGGAGATGGCTGAATGCAGAGATTGGCTTCCACTGAGGAAAGAGCTCAGGGCAGGCCGCAGTCCTTGAGCCTCAGTGCTCTACCCAACACAGCATCCACTGGGGCAGGGGAGGAGGTACCATGGGGCCACCCTCACACTGGGGCAGGGGAGGGAGTGCTCAGTGATCTTGCCTCCTAAGCCACTCTGGGAACATGGTGACTGCTTCTTGTGCAACTACAACAATGTAAAAAGGTTTGGTCATTGTTCTTACGCCCCTAAGTAATAAACCTGCCTCACTCTCCTGGCTCCCTGAGGTTGCTTCAGCGTAAGCTACCTGCCCACCTGCCCTCACATCCATTAGGCTTTGGGGAATATGTAAATTGAGACACCTGTTCTTTAATTTTGAAGGGCTCCTGCAGAATAGGAAGCCTTAAACAACAGCAATTCCATCCCTCAGTTCTGGAGGCTGAAAGACTGAGATCAAGGCATGGCCCGGGCTGACCCCTCCCTGGCTCTCAGATGGCTGCTTCTTATAGAGCCCCTCAGCACATGGCTCCTGCCACCTCAGGACACCAGTTACATTGACTAACACCGCCCTCTCTTTAAGGCCCTGGCCCCAGATACATTCTCAGGTATGTTGAGGTGAGGATTTCAACCTATTATGGTTCAGGGGCAGTTACAGTTCCTCCCAGAATACCTAGGAGAAAAACTTGATAATTACTTAAGAGTTACTAGGATTATGACCATTTCACAAAACTTGTCTATTTTATCTAAAATTTACACCCTCCGGAGCCTTGGGGAGATAAAATGTGTCTGAGCCAGAAGAGAAAACAAATTCCAAGGCTTCTTCCTTGGCATTTGTAACCTTTCCTCTGCATGTCGCTTCCACTAACCTGGTGAAGACCTGGCCCCTGAGGCAGCTGCTGTCCTAAATGAAGGAGCAGAGGCCACCAGGCAGGGGTTACCAAGGGACAGTTTCCGGCTTTTTCAAATCAGAATTTTGGCACAGACAGTAAACATTCAGTGTGTTTTAGGGGAAATATACTGCTTCTGTTGGGTTGAGTTTCTTGTCCCTGAAGAAGTGGTATCTCAGTTTATCTTTGCTCATTGCTGGGACAAATACCTGACACCCAAAATGAAGGAAGGAGAGATTGATTTAGCTCACAGTTACTGGAGGTTTCAGTTTGTTCTTGGCTGGCTCCAAGGTAGAGAGCAGCAGTTCATGGCAGCGGAACAGCAACAATGGCATCCGAGGCAACAGAGAGCGGGACTCTTCTCTGTCTCCTTTATATTACATTCAGACTCTGTGCCTCAGGCTGTCCACCTCAGGCCACACCCATAATCCCAGTAGTACTCAGACCCGTAATCTCATCCTTGGATCACCCATAATCCCAGTGGATCATGAGTTATTCTCAAACTGGAGAGGTCTCCGCCCCATGACTGCGTGAGGCTTTGGGGGGATAACTAGAAACAAACCATAACAAGTGGTTAGATGATGGTGGCTATGGTTGAAGCGCATGATTTATGTATAGAGCATGTATTTCTTCTGCCCTGAAACTCTGAGAGAGACCAGTGTGCACCCAGGGGAATGAACATAGGAGAGATGGAGAGAACAAGGAAAGATTTTTAAAGGAGAAATGAACTGTCTTGGGGTCTTGAAGAGACCTCAGGGTTTGTGTAGGAGAGACCATGGTGTGGGGTGTGGCATGCTTGGATGTGTTAGAAATAAGGAATTTTTTTGTATGTTTGAGCAAGGGTTCCAAGATACTGAAGCATCTAAGGTTAGTATATGAGACAGTTTTGTACATGAAGGACAAAAGCCAGAAAGGAGAACAGCACTTGACAATAAATTAAGCTACAAAGTCAAAAACCCCCGTCATGCTTCTTCCTGCCTCAGGATCTTTGAACTTGCTGTTTCTGCTACCTGGGATGGCTTCACACTGCGGTCTTCTCTTGTGATATTGGTGTCCTGTCAACACTTAACTCAGCTATCACTGCACAGAAGCCTTTGCTACCATCCACCCCACCAGTCAGTCTTTGTCGTGTTTTCCTGTCTGAGCGTTCATTACCATCTGAAGTGAGAATCTAAAGTGTCTCCAATGTGACCTAACACCAGGTGTGCCTTGAATATTTGCTAAATGAATAAAGAGCGTGATGAAGGCTGGCAGCAGATGAACTAAGATTTGGGGATTTGAAAGGTCACTTGAGGCTGCCTATTCCTCTTGGCTTTTAAAAAATTGAGGTTCTCTCAATTGACTCAGTCAGATCCACACATTTGCTAAGTGCTTGCTGAGTAAATCTCAGGAACCAAAAATGAGTCAGTCCCTAAAGAGGTCATAAACCAGTTCCATGCTCCCAGGTCTTAACGGGGATGCCAGGGCAGAATACTAGATTATCTGTGGTACTCTCTTAACTGAAATTTAACATTTTAAATTGCAAATATAATTTGGATATATGAATTCCATTCTGAATGTAAGCTGTAGACCACCATAAAATTGTCAAGTTTTGTAACTCTGCCACCTATAGAAATTCTGTTTTCCTATCACGTTACACTTGTTGCATATATATATCTTGAAGCATTGTTTATGCTCTTCATGATTTCAAAACTGCAGCAGTGTTTTGACCTGCTCCTGACTCTGTGTACCAAAAGACACTTATTATTTTGTTATGAATTTCTCTTTAATATTTTGAGTAGCTGTATTTCAGTACAAAGTGTTGCCTTGGTGATTCTGTGTCTTTTCATTTAGGTATATAAAAGTGTTAGCCTGAACAGGGATCCATACCCATCAATAGAAGACGAAAAAGGAGTGGGGTGGGGGGAGAAACACAACAGAGGTTAAGTAGTCGAAAGGAATTAGGTATCAAGAAAGGTTCTGTCACCTTATGTATGTATGTATGTATGTATGTATGTATGTATATATGTATGTATGTAGTGGTACCAGGGGTGGTACTTAGGACCTTGAGCTTGCCTGGCAAGCGTTTATTCCACTGAGCTATCTCCTTGCCCCCCTGTGTCACCTCATTTTAATTCATGTTAACAAAGATTCCTATCCAAAATGATCTCCACCTCCAACTTTTTCTTTTTTTTATTTCAGGACAGACCTTTTGTGAAAGACCCTTTTTTCAAAGTGTGGTTGAAAGAGGTGCTCACCTTAATTAGGACTGTAAGAGGATATTGCAAGCTTTGATGATTGAGCAAAAACCGCTTAGAAGAACAGTTGGTCATAACAAGTTTGTCTTGCAGTGTGGGAGGGACAGAGCCTTTCTAGTGATCTTTTGGTTAGGACCTTAATTAAAAGTAGCCCTAATTCACTTGTGGCAAGTGTTTATTAAAGGAAAACAACCGTGTAGAAATCTTTGTTGTAGTCTAAAAGAGGAAGCACCCTCGTGGGAGCCAAAGGCTTGAGTTCTGGTCAATTTCAGTCAAAGGAGTCAAGAAACATTGGATTGGTTACTTAACCATTTGTAATCTCCCTAATTAGGGGGTTGATGGATCTCTACTATCGAAGAATCTCTGAACTTGAAGGCACTGTGATTTGTGACTTTAGTTGATGTAGTGTCAACTGTTACGGTGAAGTATCAAAGGAAAGGTGGACAGTGTCTCAGTTTATTGTTTCCAATGCCACTTAAATCTTAGGCCTATCAACAGTACCTGAATATATTGCTGGAGGGCTGGGGATTTAATACAGTGATATAGCACCTGCCTGGCAAGCATGAGGTCCTGAGTTTGATTCCTGGTACTCAAGAAATAAAGTGGGTGGGTGGGTGGGTGGGTAGGTGGATAGATGGATGGACTGAATGCTTGCTTGATTGATTTTTAAACATTATTAAGCCGGGTGTGGTGGCTCACGCCTGTAATCCCAGCACTCGGGAGGCTGAGGCAGGAGGATTGATGCGAGTTCGAGACCAGCCTGGGCTACAAAAATGAGCTCAGGACCAGCCTCAACTGCATAGTGAGACCCTGTCTCAAAAAAGACAAAAAAAAAAAAAAAAAAAAAAAAAAAAAAAAAAACATTATTAATGGGACTCTTGTCTGTTCTTTGCATATAAACTATTGAGAAAGATCTGGAATTTAAGTTTTTTAATGAAAAGTTATGTGATGACCTGAAGAAAACATTGAATAATTTTGTTAAAAGGTTACTATGTATTGTGTTGCCTTAAATTTAGCTGCTGTACAGTAGAAGTTAACTTTCTTTATTTGGGAACCAGTAGGGATCCAGGTGGCTGAGTGCCCCTTCTCTGATCTGACACCCTGCTCCTCACTGAGTGTCTGTAATCAATGTTGGCTTGAATGAGCTACAGGCAGCAGTGGGCAGGGCCAGAGCCATCTCTTCAGAACTGGCAAAGGCACATGCACAGGAGGAGAGCCTACAGGCAGGGGGTAGGAGACCTGGCCCCAGACTGGCTACAAGCGACCTAGCAGGGTGCAGAAGTCACAACCCGCCCCCAGGGCTCTGCCCAGGGCTCTGCCCAGGGCTCTGCCCAGCGCCCACTTGCAAATGGGTGTGACCCTAGATTTGTGGGTTCCTTCTCAATTGGTTGGAGAATATTTCATCTGGGTGTAATGGCCCCAGCCTGTGATCCCAGCATGCTGGGAGCTGAGGCAGGAGGCCCAGACAACACGGTAAGAGCCTGTCTCAGACTTTAAAAAAATTAGTAGGCCTGGGAATGTAGCTCAGCACAAAGGCCCTGGGTTCAATACCCGGCGCCAAAATGAGCAATTTATTTATTTACGATTTTTTAAATTTGATCATCCCACAACTGCTCTGTAAAGTCATTTAATGATGTATCTGTTTTAGAGAGGAAAAAGGAGATCCAGGTTGGTAATTACGTGCAACAAATGAGTAGTCAACCCAGAGTTTGGGCGGTGGGAAACTTGAGTATTGTTTCACCTTTTGTTTTAGTAGTGAAACCAGACCACTTTCAAATAATCAGAGAGGGTTACCAAGGCAGTTTGTTAACTGTCATAAAAGGGGGAGAAAAATATGAATTATTAAAATACATTGAATCACTGAGCATAGGAGGATGAAAGGGGCATTGGAGTTAAGTGGGCCACTCTCACAGTTACATAACAAGGGTAATAACCACCGTTGTTATTGTTACTGCTGTTACCACTCTGTGGTCCCTCCCAACCTCCTCTGGGGAAAGAGAACTTGTCCAGACTGAGGAAAGAACTGTCTTTTTGAAAGACGTCTGTTGGCGTAAGTCTTCGTGTATATACGGTACAGTGAAGAATCTGAGCTTCTTTCTTATGCGGCTGTGTGTTAGATGTTTTCCCCGCATCTGTAGTCTCCTCCTCCTCTTCCTCCTCCTCCCTTAACATTGCCAGGCAGGAGGAGGAAGCGGGAGGACAGAGGGAGCACACCCCTGGCGATTTCAGTCACCCAGTGAGGCTTTGCTGTGGACATTTTGCGAAAGCATGAAAGTTGAACCTACTTAAGGAGTGGGAACATCTTTCAGACCCTTTAAAAATATCAAAAATCAATATCCCCAGGCGAGGCATGCTGCTGGGAAACCGAAGTCTTGGTTGGATACAGCCTGTGTGGAACATTCAGACATCACTCACTGCCAGGTACAGGTGATGGGGAATTTGAACAAAACGTGGTGCCTTTTGAAATGGCATCAATTTAGAAGTTTTTCTTCCTCAGTCCTGGCAGAGCAATTCTTGGTTCGACATTTCATGCCCTCTATAGGTCTGACAGGTATCCCAATTGGTCCATGCAGAGCAAGTTTGTAAATGAAACTTAAGCAATGTAATGACCACAGAAAACGTTGAATAGTTTTGTTTAAAAGGTTTTCACATAGTACTTACATGTTACTTTCCTGCTTAAGTCGTGTAGAGCGATTGAGTGCATTTCAGAAGCCTGTTTTCATTTACTGAAAGAGCGTGAAAAGCCGTTGAATTGGTGAAGCATCTGTGTTCAGGAAAGGAAGAAAACTAACTCCATTCTGAGTATGTGAAACCAAATAAAACTGAAGCCACTTAAATTAGTCGCATAATCAACTTGATGTTAAAGAATGTCAGGATCCTGTGCTCCTTCTTTCCTGTCCCTGGCTTGCTCGGGCCCAGAGGGGGCCCATGCAAAGCAGCTGCCTCCGCGTCCACCTTTCCACAGAGTGTGGTTGTAAGATTTATTTAATGACATGTGTGACCCTGGGCGAATACTGCCAATTTGACAGGGTAACATGATAGTTCTTATTTGCTTTAAGTTAACTTTAGCCTTCAGCGTGGTACGATGGAAAGGGCACTAAGCTTGGGCCAGAAGATCTGGGTTCAAATTTCAGCTTTGACAATTTTTGCCTCAGCAAGTCCAAGGGCTCCATTTGCTTCATCCATGAAATGGGGCGATGATACTCTGAGCCAGTGTACCTTAGGTGGCTGGCAAGGATTTTGGAAAGGGTGTGTGAAAAGATAAACTGGCTTTCAAATCCTAGATACTCCAGTTCACACACTCTTACACATGTGCTTTCTCTATTTTTCCTAGTTTATATTCGCTTTAGAGTATCTTTGTGTTAGGAATTACAATCTGTCTGTCTCACTCTGTCCCTCTTGTTTGATACTAGGATTGAATCTAGGGCCTTCCCACCAAACTATAGTCCCAGCCCTTTATTTACTTTTTGGGGGGTCCAACAGAGAAGATCTCACAAAACTGCTAAGTTTCCTAGGCTGAGATTGAATTTGTCATTCTCCTGCCTGAGCCTCCCAGAGTGTTGAGATGACCAGCAGGCACCTCTCTGCACTGCTGCGGCATCTCTGTCCTCCTGGGCTGTGTCTCCCATGTGCATGGAAACTTCAAGCTTCACCAGCAGTCCCTTCGAGTATTTGCACTTTTCGATTTTCAGTCTATGAAGGTGGCTGCATCCTATAAGATCATTGGACATTTAAGTATTAGCATCTATGTTGGAAGCCAGTGGCATAAGCTCTTTCATGGCAAGCCAAGGTCCCAAGTTCAGTCCCCCTACAAAAAAAAAAAGAAAAGAAAGAAAATCCAACATCTGTGGTGGGAGGATCCCAGCACCCCTCGCTGGGAATGGAGGATGGAGGACAGCCTGTGACACAGTCACTGTCTTACAGTACACCACTCGGCACAGCCTTGGTAATTACGCTCTTTAGTTCTTCCACACGTATAGCCGCTCTGGTGATTTGGGCACCAGAGTGGAGTTTTAGGCATGAATCATCTGGTGAAGGTAATCTAGGTAATTGCCAGCCGTCTCCTCTGCACTCTGCTCTGAAGACCCGGGCCTGAGTAATTGGCTTCTGCCTACTCATGCAAACAAGTTTCCTGCTTCCAATTGCAAACAAAAACTAACTACGTATTCGAGCAGTACCTTAATTGAACCATTCTTGTTGCTGATTCAGAGATCGCCACCCCTTGCCACATTAATATGGTGAACTTGGGGCTTCCCCTGACATGGGCAGGGTGCAGGAAAAGGGATTTGAGAGTTGACGGAATGAGGTTTTAAGAAACATTCAAAGCTTATCTCAAAATCTGACCCAATATTTTTCTCCTCATTTTCCTAGCTAAATGAGAACTCCAGCTGTATAAATAATGACTTTTGTTTAAAAATATTTCTTCCCTTGTTTTTAGAACCATCGGGGGAATTAAATTATAAATAAGTAGCAGCAAAGCCCTACTTTGTCAATGTGAAACAGTGCAGGATTGTGTGCATCTCGATGCGAGTTCTAAGACTCGGAGACCGAACATGAGCTGGGATAATGAGGCGGCTCCCCTTTGGGGAGGAGGAGCGGGAGGGCCCAGAAGGTCCTCTACGTCTGTCATTTTATTTTCTGGTTTATTCGCACATCTCTTAGCCTCCCGGCGGATGCAGTGGCACATTCCTCTGTGAGCATCTTCTGCATTTTTGTCATTAAAAAAAAAGAATTCACATTTTATTTATGTCACAGACCTTATCTTACTTATGTGTATAGGTAAGGTGTCTTGAACTCTTCTGTAAAGGATTGTTTTTATTAGCTCCTTCCTTCTACAAATAATTAACACATATTTTGTGGCAGGTACATTGCTACCAAAAGAGTTGCAACAATTACTTACCTCAGTTATGTGGAACAATTATAGTAAGCAAGGTTACTAGTGTCCACATTATTTGACTTCAGACATTTTTCCAGAATGTTCCATAGGAAGCAGAATAGTGTAGTGGATATTTACTCCTAACCTACTTCCGGGCAAAGCAGTTGTCACTTACAGAAATCTATCTGTCAGTCCAAGTCCAGTTCAAAGAAAGTAAAGACCTAATGATTCACCATTGCTCTGCCACAGCGGGCATGGCTCCTTTCTATATGGCTTCTACTGCCAATGGCAGTAGAAAACAACCTTTTCTCCCTCTTAGGTTCAGTCTGCACTCTGCAACCCAGGAAAAGTTTCCTTTCCATATTGATGGTAAGTGTTGCTTTAGTTACAGTCTCTGTGAAAACCTCATTAAAAGTGACTTATTTTCCTTTGGGAGGAGCAGTATCAAGCTGGAGCCAGCAGTGGAATATCAGAACTGAGGATCCTGGACCTTTTGCTATGACTCCAGTTTCCAGATTTATTGGAGTCTACCCCTGCCAGGAGTGAATTCCATAGACATCTTGAATGGAGAGCCGTACAGATGGCTAAGGGGAAGGAAATTAGTGGAGATGGTGCCACAGCTCATTGTGGACAGATGGACACCTACAGGGTCCAGGGCATCCTCCGAGAAGCCACGTGTGTTACTGTGTCAGAATATATGCAAGGTACATAGCAGCAAACATCCTTATCACTTCAATTATTTTTAGGTGTACAATCCCACTGTCCCTATCCAGAATTTTTTTTTTCTTTTTTTTTTTTTTTTTTTTTTTTTTCATCTCTTTCCCCCTTCCCTCCAGCCCCTGCTAACCTCTTCTCTATTCTCTCTGGAAATTTAACTGCTTTAGGTAATTTATAAAAGTGGGATACTGGAACAGTATCTCCTCTGTTGCTTATTAAACATAAGATTTTCTGGTTTTGTCCATATTGTAGCAAGTATTACAATCTCCTTTTTGGTGATTGAATCATACTGCATTTCGTGTACAGACCCCATTTTATTTATGTCATCTGCTGATGTGACTTCCAGTTTTTCTGTCCTTTGGCTATAATGCATTAGGCTGCAGTCCATGTTGGCATGCAAGAATCTGAGTCCCTGCAGTTGGACTGGTTTTCATTTCCCCTCAGCCATATAGGAGGTAGAGGACTTGTTCTGATCCTGAGTATCACCCACCTGGCCTCCTCCTCCTCCTTCTAAGCCTATAATTGGGTCTCTTGGTGCTGGCTTTGCAATTTTGTGGGGTCTCCTACACCCCACCATGTTGGCTTTCATTGGAAAAGGGAAAGCCACCTATTTTTCTGTTGACCTGATTGGCCTTTATCTGATGTGTCCATGGGCTCTCAGTCTGCGGTTATAGAGGTGCCATGCCATAGCCTGTGTCCTTTAGCATTTACAAAGGTCTACCTGCATCCCCTGCCTCCCCTGCCTCCTACAGCAAGTCCTCTTCGACTTTGCACACACGCACGCACACACACACACACACACACACACACACGCACACATGGTCACCAGCTCCTTCAAAAGTGGAGCTTCATCTAAATGAAAAACTCATTCTGTTCTCTGTACCCAACAACAGGCACCTCACAGATCAGAAGTTAGTTCTCTGATCCTGTTAGTAATGTCAATGTTTTTTATTCCATGAGGCAAAGTTTAGAATGTTGTGTTACCACTGTAATAGAAAGAGACAGAGCAACGTTTAGAATTATTGGAAACATGTTTAACACTGACTGATTTCTGCAGTTGTGTGTGGACTTACATACATGTTGACATGATTGTCTGCCTTGACCCACATAGGCAACGCCTCCCATGAGCATTCAAGTGATCATTTTTATAAGTACCTCGCTCTATATATCTGTGTTTGTTTTGTTTCTACTTAGCCTTATAAACTCAAAGGCATCAGGTGGCCCTTGTGCACCATTACCTTCTTTAGTCAGATAAGGAATATGAAGTGTGTCTCTGTGGAAAGCTGGACCTGCCTAAGAATAGCTATACGGGTGCAGTGGGAGAGGGGCTCCAAGGGGGAGCAGGGTCACTGCCCTCCTTTCTGTGATATGGCTGACTCCTCATCCATACTCTTCGTGGAATTGGGGTGTTGGGTGCTACACTCCAACTTCCCTGGAACTTATTCTTTAGCAGATGCACACTACATCTGACATCTCCAGTTTGGAATTACTGAAAAATAGGTTTTTTTGAAAACCATAGTGCTTCAGATTGCATGTGAACTCCAGTAGCATTATTGCCTCCGTCAGCTGCTGGACAGTTAATTGTATTTGTCTGTATTGCTTATCCTCAGTGAAACTGAAAGTTATTTATTTTATTTGATTTTTGTTTAATCCAGTGGTTTATCACCATTTGGCTGTTTAAAATGGCAGACTAGCTCACAGCCAGGCTAAGTGGGCCTCCCAGCTGGGCAAGCCACAAGGGTTTCAAAAGTAAGCCTTACAGCTCAGAGTCTCTTGGGTCTTGTGCACATCACATGTTTCTAGGCACAAATACTTCTCATAAGGAAACAGACTTCCATGCAAACCCGAGAATCCCATTTTCCAGTGTAGGTGCACAGTCGATGTGTTAGACATTAAAGGTTCATCTATTCCAAAGGCTTATTACTTAGGTAAACAAAGACAGTGTTTAGCAGGGTTCCCATGGACCCCTCAAATAGTTTCTTCCCTTTTTTTATCAGTACATTTTAGGTCTACATAAATCATATGGAATTTGTACCTGTGCATAATCTGTCTTTTTTTCCCATTCATTCTCCTCTTTTCCCTTCAACCCCCCTTTCTTCTCCCTATTTATAAAAGCCTTCACATAAGTGTGATCTCAAGATTCATCTATTTAGCTAAAAATACCTCATTCTTAGTGTTCTTTATGTGACAGTAGTACCCATTGTCTAAGGAAACCAGATATTCATTCATGAACTGGTGGACATTTGGACCATTTCCAAAATTTAGCTATTACAAACTGCTGCTATAAACGTAGGTTGTGTATATATCACTGTGATATGCTGCTTTTAATTATTTCAGGAAGGTATCCCATAAAGGAATAGGTGGGTAAAACAGAACCTCCAGTTTTAGTTTTGTGAGGAATCTCCATACTAGTTTCCACAGTGGTGGCACCAACCTACACTTCCACCAACATTTGAAAATGATTCTTTTTTCCCCACATCCCCACCAGCATTTGTTACTGATTATTTCTTCATAGTAACCATTCTTTATGGAGTGAGATAGAATCTTAACACTATATTAATTTGCATCTCTCAAATGGCCAGTGAAGTTGGCCATTTTTTCATGTATTTATCTGCTGTCTCTACTTCTTTGTCTTATAATTGCCTATTAATTTCAGATGCCCATTTTTGGATTGAGTCTTAAAATGTGGATGAGTCTGATTTAGTTCTTTATATATGCTAGGTATTAGTCCTTTGTGTGAGGGACAGCTGGCAGAAATTTTTCTCACACTGGTTTGTCACTTCAATCCATTGTTTCTTTTTTTTCTGGGCAAAAGATACTTAGTAAGATGAAATCCCAATTGTTGATTCCTTGTGATAGCTTCTGTGTGGTAGTCAGGGTTTTGTTCATAACAGAGAAACTAACCCCTTCACAATAGCATCAAAAAGAAAGAGAGAGAGAAAGAGAGAGAGAAGGGAAAACAATGCTTTGGAATCTAACTACGGAGATAAAAAATCCCCACATTGAAAACTATACTACTCTGAAAAAGGAGATTGCAGAGAATATCAGAAAATAGAAAGATATCCCTCGCTCATGGGTAGGAAGAAACCACATAGTAAAGAGATTTAATGCAATCTCAATCAAAATACCATTACCATACCTCACTGAACTACAGAAAATAATCCTATAATTCCTTTGCAACCAGAAGAGACCTAGAATAGGAAAAACAATTCTAGGCAACAAAGACAAGTTAAGGGGCATAGGTCATAGTCTTTGCCTAAACCAATGTCTTTATCTTCTAGTAGGTTTAGTGTTTCTGTTTTAATATTTAGATATTTTATCCATGTCAATTTTAGTTTAGTGCATGGCAAAAAGTATGCGTCTAGTTTTAATCTGTGGCATGTAGAAAGTCAGTTTTTCCAGCATCAGTTATTAAACAAGCTATCTTCCGTCAGGTGGAGGTGTTTGGCTCATTTGTTAAAGATAAGGTGATGACTGTGTTTAGAGTTGTTTCTGTGTCTACTAATCTATTCCATTAATTCTCAGGTTGTTTTTTTTTTTTTTTTTTTTTCTTCAGTACCATGCTGTCTTTATGACAGTAGCTCTGTAGTACAATCTCAAGTCAGGGATTGTGGTGCCTCCTGAATGACTTGCCTTTGTTGCCTAGAATTGCTTTTGCTGTTCTAGGTCACTTCTGTTACCAAATCAATTATAGAATTGGTTCCTCTACTTCAGTGAAGTGTGCTAGTGGTGCTTTGATTGGGATTGCATTAAATCTGTGTAACAGTTTTGGAATTGTGGCCATTTTTATTGTGTGGTTTCTTCTACCCATGAAGGAGGGATATCTTTCCGTTTTCTGATATTCTCTTCAATCTCCTTTTTCAGAGTGCCATAATTTTAAATGTGAAGATCTTCTATTTCCTTTGTTAGATTCCAAAGCAACTTTTCTTTTTTGATACTATTTTGAAGGGTGTGGTTTCTCTAGTTTCTCCCTCAGTTAATCCATTATTTGTGTGGAGAAATGATACTGATCTTTGAGTGTTGCTGACTTTGTGTCCAGCTATACTACTGAATTTGGTTATTAAATGTAGAAGTCTTTTTGGTAGAGTTTTTGGTGTCTTCTGTGTAAAATATGTCATCCATAAGTAATAGGTGAACCTCCTTTCTTGTACTTTTTTCTCTTTTTTAATTGCTCTGGCTAATATTTCCAGAACTATATTGAATAAGAGTGGTGACAGGGCACATCTGAGCCTTGTTTAAAACGAAAACTTCAGCTTTTGTGCATTTAGCATGATATTGGCTGTTGTTTTATCATAAATGGCAGATTGAGATAAATACTATTCCAATTTTCTGTAGGATTTTTAACATCAATAGGTGTTGGACTTTGTCAAAAGATTTTTCCTCATCTATTGAGATGATCGTATGGTTTTTGTTCTTGGCTCAGTTAATCTGGTGTATTACATTTATTGATATGCTTCTTATGTTGAACCATCCCTGCATTCCTAGGATGAATCCTACTTGATCATAGTGTATGATCTTGATGACTTGGTGCATTCTGTGTACCGGTATCTTATTGAAGATAATTATGTCTATGTTCAATAGCGTGGATTGGCCTATACTTCTCTTTTGTGGTCAGATCCTTCTTTTGTTATCAGGGTAGTGCATCCATACAGGAATGAATTTCAGAGTACTACTTCTCTTTCAGTTTCATTAGAGTGTTTGAGAAGTAACAGCGTTAGGTTTTCTCTAAACTTGTAGAATTCAGCAGTGAATCCATCAATGCCTAGGCTTCCTTATTGGTAGGTTTTTAAGTACATTTTCAATTTATTGACTTATTCTGGTTGTTACGGTTTATGTCTAGTTGTCACCCCAAAGCCTCATGGAGTCATGGGTGGGGATTTCTAGAGTTTGAGACTTGAATGATGATCCACTGAGATTACGTGTTTCACTACTGTTGGGGTTATGGTCTGAGTAGTGCTGAGACTATGGTGTTCCCTGAGGCTGATAGGCTAAGGCAGAGAGCCTAATGTAATTTAAGGAGAAACAGAGAGACAGACGTAAGCTGTTGCTCTCTGCTCCCCTGTCTGGTCAGTTGCTTCTGTCGCGATTGTTGCTGTTCCGCCACCATGAACTGGATGCTCTCTGCCCTGTTTCACTCAGCCTTGGGCTAGCCAAATATGGACTGAAACCTCCAGTAACTGTGAGCTAAATAAGCCTTTCTTTCCTTCATTTTGATTGTTGGGTATTTGTCCCAGCAATGAGAGAAGAGTAACTAAGACACTGGTTCAATATATTTGTATCTTGACTAAACTTTGTTAATTCATATATATCTAGGAATCTTATTAGAATAGTCTCAAAGTATATATTGTTGGTCTTCTGAATTTCTGCAGGATCTGTTGTGATTTTATTCTTCATCCTTATTGCATGAATTTGAGGCTCCTCTTTCCTATTTTTAATAAGGTTAGTAAGGGTTTCTCATTTTTATTTAATCCTTTAAAGAAACAACTTTTCAATGTATTCTTTGTGTTGTTTTTGGTCTCCATTGAATTATTTTTTGCTCTGACCTTTCTTCCCTTATCCCAGGCTTCATATTGACTTGTACTTTTCTAGAAACTTGGGGTTTAACCTTAGTTGTTTATTTGAGCTCTCTTCTGATATAGGAATGCACCAATGTAAATTTCCCTCATAGGACTGCTTTCATTGAGTTCCGTAAGTTTCAGTATGTTTTATTGGTATGAGAAGCTCTTTAATTTCTTCCTTAATTTCATCTAACCCGTTGGTTATTTAGGAGGGTGTTACTTAATTTCCATATGTTTATGAAGATTTTGTGGTTTCTTTTGTCATTGATTTCCAGTTTCATTGCAGTATGGTCTGATAATATGCATAGGATAATTTCAGTTCCTTTATATTTACTTAAGTGTGTTCTGTCAGCTAGTATATATTCTATTTTGGAGAACATTCCATATGCTACTGAAAAGAATCTGTGTTCTGATATTGTGGGGTGAAACACTAAACATGTACTAATTCTGTTTGTTCAGAAGTTTGGTTGAGTTCTGTATTGTTTCTGTCTAGCGCCCCCCCCCCCAAGCCTCATGCAGTCATGGGGTGGGGACTTCTAGTGATCCACTGGGATTATGGGTGTGAGTACTTCCCCTAGCCTGGGTCAGACAGCCTGAATGTAATTTAAGAGAGAAAGACTTGCTCTCTGTTGCCATTGTTACTGCTACTCCTTCATTTTGCTCCTTTGCTCTTTGCAACCACCATGAAAGGCTGTTCTATGCCATCTGCTGCTCTGAATTGGAGCCAAATGAAACCTCCAGAAACTGTGAGTTAAATAAACCTTTCCTTCCTTCATTTTGAATGTCGAGTATTTGTCCCAGCAAGGAGAGAAGCGCAACTGAGACAAGTTCTGATATTTGTTTATTTTATTTTACTTATTTATTTTGATCTAGTTGATCTGTATATTTGTGATAGTGGAATATTGAGGTCCTGCATTACAGTTGTGTTAGTACTTATTTGATATTTTTGTTAGATATATTTGTTAATGTTTTTGTATATAGTTTGATGCTTTGGTCTTTGGTGCATTCATATTTATGATTGTTACCTCTTTCTTTTGGATTCTATCCTTTTGATATAGTGACCCTTTTTTGTCTCTCTTAATTATTCTTGCCTTGAGATTCACCTTATGTGTATAGAATAGTTAGCCTGATTTTTCTGGACCCTTTTCACATAGAGTGTTTTCCATCCTTTGGCTTTCAGTCTAGGAATTTCTTTTTTAATTTAATGTGTTCAATCTTGTTTCTTGATTGATTCTGCCAGTCAGGTTCATTTGATGGATAAATTGATAGTTATAATTGATAAATTGGTTACTTTATTGGTTATAATTGATATGTATTGACTTATCCATGCCATGCTATTTTCCTTTTGTTAGTTCCCTTTTTTCACCCTTCTCTGTTTAATTACCTGCCTTGCCTAGAGGATTCATTCTGTTGGGGTTCATGAGGTTGTCATTGTTACTGCTTTCTAGAATGTCCTTCAGAACTTTTTAGAGTCCTGACTTGATAATCATGAAATTTTTTTAGGCGTTTTTTTGTCATTTGTCATGGAAGTATCTTAGTTCTCAATCAATTTTGAAAGATACTTTTATAGGGTGTGTCTACCTCAACTAAATTTTTGTTTTGTGTTGTTGTTTTGGTATTTTCTCTTAGGGTTTGAAGTCCTTTACTCCACACTCTCCTTGACTTGAATGTTTCTGTTGAGAAGTTTGCTGTGATTCTGATGGGCTTTCCTTTATTAGTAATTTTTTTCTTTTGAGGCAGCTTTTAATATTTTATTCTTGTGCTGAATTTCTGGATTTTTTACTATGATAGACCTTGGTGTAGGCTTTGTTTTGTTTGGGTGTTTTGTTTTGTTTTTATCATGGCTAATTGGAGTTCTACATGACATACTTTTCTATATGTCAAATTCTTTTTCCCTGCTTAAAAAGCTTTCTGCCATTACTTTATGAGCAAGATTTTTATGTCATTTGTGCTGTGTCAAATATTTTTTCATTGATTTCAAAAAACTTTATGTTATTCATCCCTTGCTATTTTTAAGAAATCTTTCTTTTCATGATTGCTAACTTCAGTCTTCTATGTCTGATACTCTGTTCTCACATTAACTCATTCTGCTGTGTTGGCTTTCATTAGAGTTTTTAATCTGAATGTCAGTCTGCATCTGTTTCATGGATTCTATTTCTTTCCTTTGTTGAGTATTCATGGTTTCTATCATTTTGCTAAACTGGATTTTGTTGTTTTTATTCTGGATCTGCTCTAGAGGTACCAGTTATGACTTTGATTATTGTCATCATCTCTGTATTTATCTGAGAAATCATTTCTGATTTGCTATTTTCCCAGAGCTTCACTACTTTGGTTTGTTGCTTCTGCTATTACCGCTTCAGGGAGTCCACTTTGGTGGCTTCTCAATTATTCAACCTCATTGCTCCCTGAGTTTGCGTTTGGTGAGCCTGAACTCTGGGGTTGCCTCTTGCTTAAATGTCTTCACCTCTTGTTTTTCTTTTCATTTTAATTACTTGCTCAATGTCTGTAAATTGCTCATGACAGGTAGCTTTATTGGTAGTATGTAGAACCCTCAGGAAATGACAGCTTCTCAGAGATGTCTTCCAGGCTTAGCTGGCTCTTGGGTTTTGAGTATGTTGCAAGATCTTACCTCTTCAATTTATTGGGTACAGGAAATTGCTACCTGTTTGACCCAGCCCATGGTTCTTTGGCACTGAGCTATAATATTGCTTATGAACCAGGGGGCCCGGTGGGATGGCTCAATGGTCTAAGGCGCCTGCTTGGGAAAGCTTGGGCAGCTTCGGGGACCGCGGTTCAATCCCCAGCACCGCATGCTGAGCCGGCCATAAAAATGAGTGAATAAACAAACGAAGATTCTGAAACAGGAAAAGAATAAATAAATAAATAATTTAAAAAAATATTGCTTATGAACCCAATGTCAGCCTTAGTATATTAGAAAGTACAGCTGATTGGAACACTTATGTCATCTTCACTAAATTAGCAGTGACAGTATCATCACTTACAACCTGAGAAATGTCAGACTGGTAACAATTAATTTGCTGCCTTTAGCCATAAGAACTATATTTGTGGTTATGTAGCAAAATCTAAAACCAGAAAATTGTACACAGTAAATATTCCCTCAATTGGACCATTTTACCCTAAGAGTAGAAAATGTAAAAGGGCTGAGGAGAAATGGAGAAGAGATTAGAAGCAATTCAGGAGCAAAGAAAGATTACATAAACTTTGGGAAACTGGGGAGGCAGATAGGAGAGAAAAGGAGAAGGAAAAAATAAAAAGAACAGAACAACAACAAAAAAATTAGAAACCATGTTCACATATAAAACAATAACAATCAAGAAATATGAAAAGAAGAAAAAACATGCCCACTCAGGGCATATGTCTGCTGTCACTAGTGGATAGAGTGGGCAGACAGAGCCCAGATGTGTGATGATTAATCCCTGCGAGACGGCCTCAGATTTACAGCGGGTAGTGGATAATCCTAGCAAGCCTGCACCTTTATTGCCCTGAAGTTCAGGATGCTGTCTGACTGCGAGGCTAGAACCTGACTTGTTCAGCCTGCGGTTCCCCGTGTGCCTCCTGTGTGCTTGAACCCGGTTCTGCGTCACCCTGACACGAGAACCGCTAGGTCCAGCCAGCCAACAGCTGCTCTTGAGTTCCAAGCTCAGCGGGCCTTTCTTCAAGATGGCTCCCAGCTAATCGCTCTTCCCTTGGGGATGTCTGAACCTGTATAGCTCACCAGCCACTGCAGTCTGCTGCATCCACTACTGGTGTGTTTCTCTGTGGTCAGTGGTAGTCACTGCATCTGCAGGTTCATGCCACCCCTCCAACACAGTGAGTCAGGGCTCGGAGAAAGTGCCAATTGCCACCACCTTCTTCTCTGTTGAGGTCTTTCTCCTCACTGTCCTATGCATTCAGTTCTTCACATCCCTGCTAGGTCCAGTGGCCCACTTCACCCCTTCTTCCCTTCCTCACACGCTATTTTCCAGTGAGTAGACACCAAAGCTCAGAGAAGCTCTTGATTTGCTGTTCACCACTCCACCATCTTCCCAAAATTGTAGCTCACTTTTTAAAAAATCTTACATTTCAAGGGAAAACTAGTCCATGTAGATGTCCGTGCACCAAACTAAGTTCATGTCCCTTGAAGCCAAATGAATTAATTCTAAAGTGCACCAGATGTTAAGAATATGAAAACTTATTGGGCAATAGGAATAGCTCCTGCTAGACCGGAGGGGTCCTGAATGAGTTGCTGCCAAGCCCACTTTCCTGAGAAAATTTTATAATTTATTCTTTCATCAAAGATCAAGTTGTTGTCTGTTTCTTTTTCTTCCCTTCTGCATGTGTTTGTCATCCCTCTATCCAGAAGGAGGGGCAGGAAAACCCTCTGGCTCCTCTCTGTGCAGTGGTGTACACATGGTCGTGTTCTCATGTAGAAGCAGGTTCCTCAGAAATGTTGTCAAGAACAGTGACAACAAAAAAGGCAGAGCAAACGCTTATTCTTAACCCTACAAAGTTTTATTAAAAGTCTCGGGACAAGTTACACGCCAGGACAGGGACAAGAGCCCCTGGGCTTTGGGTCTGGCAGTGTGTGCAGGCTGTGTCTGTGTGTCCCTAGGTTCCTGTCCCATAGCAAGCTGTAGTATGTGTTTTCACTGTTCAGCTGCACTGGCCCTTGCAGTCCTCGGGCCCTTAACTTCCTCCTCATTTCGGGTGGCAGGTGGGAATAGGACATAGGGAGTTCTTCCTGCCACATAGGAATCCCCAGAGCTGGAGCTGGAATAATATTCACCATATCTCCCTTCCCCAGATTCCCCAGTTTGGGGAAAACTGATCTTCCTTTGGTATCCACAGGTGGTGTGGTTCCAGGGCCTCAGTCAGATACTCAAGTCTGCAGATGCTCAAGATCCTTATATAACATGGCCTAATATTTGCATAGCCTCTCTGCACTCTACTTTTCCATCCTGTCTGGGTTACTTATAATACCTGTACCATCTATGTGCTGTGTAAATAAGTATTATTTGTTCGGGGAAAGGTAATGAGACATGTTGTAGATTCCAGTTTTTCCCTCAGGTATTTTAAATCCAGTTTTTTGGGCTGAGGAGAGAGCTCGGCACTCTAAGCACCTGCCTGCCAAGTGCAGGGACCCAGGTTCAATCCCTGATACTGCACGCCATGCCAGCCCCGAGCCCAGGGTGCACTGTGGTAGCCACCAAAACCAGGCATGGTGGTGGTCCCAACACCAAGGAGGCTGAAACAGGAGGATCATGTGGAGTCCAAGCTGTGTAGCAAGACCCCATACCAAGTCAATCAATCTGTCAATCCAGTTGATTCAGTACATGGTTGGTTATGTATTTTCCCCCTTTCCTAAGACATACATTTCCAGATTTATGTACAAATCAGCCTTGGGTACCCTCCTTTTGTTAATAAGACAGTGATACATCTCACAGTTAGTTTCTCCCTACTACTAAGGAATTTGCTTTCTTCTCCCTCTTGCAGCTGCTTATCACCTGGTAGTTAGAATTCAGGTATTATTAAAAAAAGTAGGTGTGGCTGAGTTTGGTGGCATGCACCTATAATCATGGTGTGAGATCCAAAGAGGCTGAGGCAAGAGGATTGAAAATTTAAAGCCAGCCTGGGCCGTGTAGTAACCTATCGAGGCCCCATCTCTCAAGTACATAAAGAAGTGCTGGCAGTACAGCTCAGTGCAGCACGTTTACCCTTCATGCCGCACACCTGTCCTGGACTCGGATCTCCACTTTGCCACTTCTAGCTGACTCTTAAGTTTGTCATCTTAGAATTTTAGGAAAACAGAAATCATGTGTTTTGGCACAGTGATGAGATTTATAGCAGAAAATCAGAAAGTATCAGCCACAACTATTTTTATGAGATTACCTCTGAAGGGTTAGGAGTGCTTGCTGGGCATATGCAGTGGGGTTAGAATCATTAACTGAGCCTGAGAGAAAATTCCTGCTTCTGCACTAGGAAATCAGACATGAGACTTGTAATCCACTAGTTTTGTTTTTGTTTTTGTTTTTGTACACGGTCTCACTACACAGCTTAGACTCATAGTGATCCTCCTGTCTCAGCCTCCCCAGCACTGGGATTACAGGCGTGTGCCACTATGCCTGGTTTTAGTGGCCAGCACGGCACAGAGCTGACATGGCTTGTGGTACCAGGGATCAAGCCTGGGTCCTTGCATGTGCCAGGCAGGTGCTTAGACTGCTGAACTATCTCCCCAAGCCTCCACATTGTTATTTTTGTTTTGCTGGTTTTGCACTGCCAAGGATTGAACTTAGTGCCTTTGCACTGACCTACATCCTTGGCCCTTTTTATCTTTTGAGGCAAGGTCTTGCAAGATTGCTCAGGCAGCTTTGATCTTTGATCCTCCTGACTCAACTTTCCAAAGTTCTGGGGTTACGAGTGCGTACCACCACACCCTTGTATTATTTTTAATAGGATACTTTTACTGAGAGGAAGGTAAGAAGTCAAATCAAGTGCATCTTAACAAAAAGCAGCTTTGTGAAACACCATCAGTTTTCACCTTTATTAAGGAATGCTGTCACCTCAGACCTGGAAGTGCTTGTTTTTAAAATGGCCTTTCTTGGGTATTAGCCAATAACAGTGTAAGCAAGTTTGATGAACTTATCAGCCTGTGTCTTGTCAAGGAAAGTAGATTTATCCTCAGAGCCTAAAAGAGAGAAAAACGTCCATGTTGTCCTATTTAATGTCACACAGAGTGGATCATCCAGTGCCTGAGGGTCTACCACTGTGACAGATGGGGAAGGAGCACTGCCTCTCTTGAAAGGCTTTTTGTCCAGGGGCCAAATGAACTAAGAGCAATGCATTATGGGGGAGGTGGATACAGAGATATAGAGAGATACAGATAGTCAATAAATGTTGCCCTTTTGTGGAAGGGAGTATTGGAACTGGATGACAGGACCTTTGCTCTAAGCTACATCTCTAGCCTTTTGTTGTGTTTTGTTTTTTTAAGACATGGTCTTACTAAGTTACTCAGGCTGAGCTTGAACTTCAGACCCTTCTGCTTCCACTTCATAAAGTGGCCATTTTGCTTTTTATCAGGACCATTGCTCCCAGTCCTTCAGTACAGAAATGTAGTCAGAACCCCAAACTTCAACTGGCCATGATGGGGCCTTTAAACTTGAGCAGATTTTGAAGGCAGTTCATGACTACACCAGACTGAGACCCCCAGCAACCTTGGGACTGTCTCCTCACCCTGTAATGGCAGTGATTCTTCCAGGTACCTCACTAATGGCTGTCACTGTTCTGACCTTTGATTAAAGCTCATATTATGGAGGAGGTATAGGACAAGGGAAGACGGAAACAGTGGCCTGTCCGTACCATTGTTACAGCTTCTGAGTGGAGTCCTTCTATTGCCTTTAGTTGACCAGGATTTATCTACAATGTGTTTCACACAAAGGGCAAGAAGAAAAAAGTGAAGGAGAGGGAAGAGAAAAAGTGGATCACATGTTTTGAATCAAGCATCCGTGGGGTTGAGAACCGCTGCTACTCAGAACCAATTATGCGTGCCCGTGATGCCGGAACTCTGGTAGGCTGCGGCAGGAGGACTGTAAAATCAAATCTAGCCTGGACAGCTTAATGAGAGACTGTCTCAAATTAAGGAATAAAAAGTAGGCCAGGGAGGTAGTTCCATGTGAAGGCCCTGTTTTGATCCCTAATACCACAAAAATACAGACAAACAAATGACATTGTCTTAAACAGTCAACAACTTTGTGTCATTGGAAACATGACACAAAAGACTACAAATTATGATGTAGAATAAATCTCTCAAGTATAGAAAAGACTGCAATAGGTAGTAGCAACAAATTAAAAGTTGTCCCCGGCAGTATCTAATGTTTTTATTCCCAAGAAACTAGAAAATATGCATTTACATCAACTTATTTTTCTAAATTACTGAACTGTAGAAAAATAATTTCTTTCTTCTTCTTCTTCTTCTTCTTCTTCTTCTTCTTCTTCTTCTTCTTCTTCTTCTTCTTCTTCTTCTTCTTCTTCTTTCTTCTCCTCTTCCCCCTCCTCCTCCCCCTCTTCCCCCCCCTCCTCCTTCCCCTCTTTTTTTGTGAGAATAAGAGCCAAGCTGCAGTAAAGAATTTATTTTTCTATTATGTCATCTTGCGCAGAGACTGCTGTACAATTGGGAATCAAACATTGCAGAGATTGGGCCATGAGCTCATTGTGTCCATGAGCTGGGTTACAACACATTCATTCATTGGAAATAATCATGGACAGTTATCGCCATAATTTATTTCTGCCCCTAGATTGGGTTTTCGAGTGACAGAGTAAGCTCTCTGAATCAAGCAGCCTGGAGTTAAGTTCACACTACTCAAAAAGGCAATCCAGGTAGCACCATCTCATTTGGTGACACACCAGTAGGGCCCTGAGAGGAAAGATGACTTACTCCAGGTCACACAGAAAGTTAGAGCCACAGCCAGGACTAGAGAACACTGATAGCCTTGTACTGTATCCTGGGTCACTCTTTGGCACTTCCTGGTAATGCATGGACAGGGTTTTACTTCTGTTTCATTCTCGGAGGTTGCTATGAAAGGCTTTCTCCTTGTCCGGCCCCTTCTTCTGATAGCTCCCAGTTGGCTTTAAAAGCCAAGCAAGGGCCAGGCATGGTGGCGCACGCCTGTAATCCCAGCACTCGGAGGCTGAGGCAGGAGGATCATTGTGAGTTCGAGACCAGCCTGGGCTACAAAAGTGAGCTCAAGGCCAGCCTGAACTGCATAGTGAGACCCTGTCTCAAAAAGACAAAAAAAAAAAAAAAGCCAAGCAAGGGACAGTTTTGCTTTTGGTTGTCCTGGTGCCTGGCTTGGAGCTGTTCCTCCCCAGCTCCCAGGAGTGCTGGTACAGACTGGCATGTTACCTTGCTTGCTGCTACTGCGGACCCTCCGAAGAGCTCCGGAGCAGGGAATCTGTTCAGAGAGGCTGGCTGACCTGTTTCCCTGTCTTGTTACATGAAGACAATCCCCAGTCCCACTCCAGGGTGCTAGAGTAAGTTACATGTGTATGTCTTCTGAACCAAGGGATACTTAAAATACAGTATTACAGAGAATGTAAACATGGGCATGGCTTTAGTAGACAGGGAAATACTAAAAAACCTTAGGGTGCCATGACTCGTATGCTCCTTCTTTTGTATTCTCCGCAATATCTGAAGGGCTTCCCTCATTTTGAGATAGATAAAAGGCAGGTTCGAATTGTGGAGAAGAAGGGGTGGATCCTATTTCTTGTCTGATCTGGGATCTTTTTTATTTTTAAAGTCTTTACTTAGATGCTTGTGTTGATTGTTTATTGAAACAAAGTTGAGGGGAGCCTGCCACAGAGTGAAGAACATTGTATGAAGGACATTGGAGCCTCACTTAAAAAGTGTCATGCGTGGAAGAATGAAAATTGATTGCCTTAATTGGGAGAGAGGATGTGTAGGAATTGAGGGACCGCAAGCCTGCCTTCCCCATCCTCACAGACCTGCCTAGGACTTGCAGCTCTGAACAGCCTTTGTCCGCACCATGGACTTTGACATTAGATTTCTGGGGCTCCACATGTCACTGACTTTGGCCTGGCCCTGCCCAGTCACTTGACTCCTATTTGCTTAGTTTTGTGGGGCTTGATGATTTTTTTTTTTTTTTCATTTACTTTGTTTTACTGAAAACATAAACGTAAAGGAAAATTGTTTATATTGCCTGAACTTTACTTTTTTTACATATAGTTCCATCTTTCAATTTTGATAAATGTGGAAAAAGGCACTTATAGGAAGCTATGCTTTGAAAGTCTTGCTCTGCCCTGTTCCCACCTGCCCCCCGCCCTCCTGAACTTCCCACAGATCCCCGTTTCCATTACATTCTTGTCATTCATTATGTTTACAAGTTCAAAAATGTAAAACTAATTTTCCCTTCCCTTCTAAAAGGTAACAACTAGATGTTATTTTTGTACCTTACTTGTATGGTGAGCAACATAGTGAGTTTTGCAGGTTTCCATACAGAGGAGAGCTCTTGTGTTTTTTTTCCAAGGCTGTGTGGTATTCCGCTGCATAGATATCTTCGCTTTATTAAACACATCTCTGAACAGAGAAGTCTTTTAAGTCTTGTGCTAGTACAAAGTTGTGGTAAATAATTTTGTACACCACTTTTTGAACAAGAATATTGGGTCCTTTTCAACTCAAGCTAGCTCTTCCACTATCTCCTCCAAACATGCTATTTACTCAAGAGCAAATGAGTCAAGTCAGTGGAGCCTACCTGTGTATTCCTCCCCCTGGGGAATACCTTTGTGCTGAAACCCTGAGATATACCTTAGACAGTATCTTATTTCATTCACTCAAAGTAATTGTTTATCACAAAACCTAAAGCTGAATAAATGGGTCATTTCCTGTTACTCAAAGAGCCTTTAAAACGGGGTTCTGTGAGGTCTCTGGACCAGGATGATGCAGGTCAACTGAGAATTCATTGGAAATACAGACTCTCATCCTTGACCCATAGACCCCACATGAAGGGCGTAGCAGCCTGACTCTAATTCCAGGTGACCCTGAGCATGCTCCAGCTTGAGAGCCGGGGCCTTGAAAATCCAGCTTAGCAGTGTACTGGCAGATTGCAACCCCAGGCACTGCCTTCTGGGTGGGTAGGGTGGGTCCTTAGCCTCTAGACACAGGAAAATGTAGACTACCGGGAAATGGCAGTGTTTATATTTTGGCATTGGTATTTGTGAGTAGGAAACTTTGCTGGGTTTTTTTTGTTTTGTTTTGTTTTGTTTTTTCCCAAAGTCACTGGAGCTTTGGACTAGTACATGCTACATCCAAAATTTTGTTCTCTGGGTCAGTGCTTCCCTTTGTCATATAATTAAAAACTAGCAAAACTGGTTCCTATAATATGCTAGGAAGTTTTGTGGCACTGCATGCAGACTTGTCTTGGTCCCACAAAAGCATCATTGTTCCTTTCTCATCCCTTTGCTTTCTGGCTTTAAAAATAATTTGATACCAGAACAGAACACATACTTACCTGGGATGACTGTTGGTCACACCAAATTGGGATTTTCTTTGTGACGGTGAGCCTAGGTCCCTATGCTCATCCATTACCTCTGAGTCTGACTCCCAACCATGGTGGTGCTGAAGCTGAAAGACCCTCAGGCTCCTGTGTAGCTTTCAGAAATCCTGGTACCCTGGGCCACATCCATGCAACGAAATCCATGTCGTGGGCCATCAGGATTTTTTTTTTTTTTTTAATGTCCCATTCGTTTCCAGTGTGTATGCAAGTTTGAAACCAGGACTTTAATGCCTTTGTTTGAAAGCAATTTGGGTTATTATAACAGGGACCAAATTATCACGTGCAAGAAAGTGGTCCGAAATGCCAGTACAATTAGAACAAGAAAATTGCAGTTTAAATAACAGCTTGCTTGAAATTTAAATGCTCTCCATTTTGGATGGCTTTCTCATGTATGGAAGAACCCGTGCTGTAGTGTGTTGCTGTCTGCAGTCTCTCTCCATCATTGTAATAGTCTTGCTGATTGGTTTTGTTGGCTGAAAGCAAAGTGATAAAATGCCAGTGGCTGCCTGTGCCAGGGAGGTCGGGGCTGGCCTTTCCTATTTGGCTCCTTTTTGATGTAATTAGCAGATTGATTCAAACCCTTTTTGGAGGCTTTGACCTGCACCGGCTTCGGCTGTCTTTAGGAAATCCTGGGATAGTTGTGGCCCTTCCCAATCTTCCCCGGCACTTTGACCTACGAGATGCTGCCCTGTCCACAGTAGCAACTGACAAGCCTTTATAGAAGCCTATGGTTTTATTTTTTTGACCCTGTTGCCCAATTTTCCCTGCAGCAAGTCATGCACAATTGGCTGAAAGAGAAGTGAGGATGGAGGACAAGGCTTTGCTTGACGTGCGCTTCACAGGGCAGCAGCTCACCATGAAGAGAATGTTCTCTGCGTAGGTCCTGGTGCAAGGGTGTCCCTAGTGCTTTGACAAGGGCGCCGTTCATTCATAAACAATGTGGTAATGGGGTGGGGACAGAAAGAAATTCTTTCATCCCTTTTACAACTGGAGGCAGTTTAAGGACCAAACCCTTTGGAGCCCAAGGGAAGAGATTGAGCAGTGGGCAAGTCGAGCCAGGGCCAATTTGGAACTGGGAAGGGATTCCCATGTTTGACCTGCAGGGGAAGGCACAAATTGGGACACTTTGGTCGTCCTTTCATTTCTGCTTAGGAGTTTGTGTTGACTCTTGACGTATATTTTCCCTACTTTATGTTCTTAACTGAGACATGGTAAAAAGTTTCTGGTAGGGCTGGGGAGATAGCTCAGAGAGAAAATGCTTGCCTGGCAAGTACAAGGTCCCAAGTTCAACCCTTGGTCCACCAAAAAACAAGTTTCTGGTAAATTCTGTGTTTGCCAAGTCCTGCTCAATCTTGACTTGAGTGGGGAAGTATAAGTGAATGTTTTTAATAGTCTCCGATCAGTAAAGCTCAACAGATTTGTAGAGATCTCAGTTTTATTTGTCACACATGCTATTTATTTGATAGTAGTTGTTTTGCATTTATAAAGATTTGTCCCAGAAATTAACCCTGCAGATGAATTCTCAGGTGGAAGCTCACTGGGGGTCAGCCCATCTGTGGGCTTGGGTGGGTTTGCAGACCTGAGCTCACCTGTGAGCCACAGCACGGAGGCAGGGAGGACCTCTCGTGAGGCAGACCACGCTCTCCTCCACACCCCTCTGCTTCTGGAACTAAGTGCAGCCTGGAGAGGAACCGCCAGGTTCTCACCTGTCAGGTTCACAGTCCTTCCAGCGTCGGTGGTTTTCCCTCAGTTGGCCAGTGTCTGTTGAATAGCGTCTACTGCCTAGTGCTATCAGGTTCACAGTCCTTCCAGCGTCGGTGGTTTTCCCTCAGTTGGCCAGTGTCTGTTGAATAGCGTCTACTGCCTAGTGCTATTGTGCGAAGTATAGGGTAGAGATAATGAAGAGATACATGGGGGCCAGTGCAGCTGTTTAGTGCCCACTGGCTTAATTCATGCCACATGAGCTAAATTCAAACTTACAACTTGGCATGGTGCCACATGCCCTTTTTCTCAGCATTTTGGGAGGCTTAGGTAGGAAGATCACAAATTCAAGTTTGGCCTGAGCAACTTATCAAGACCTGTGTCTTTTCCTAAGCTTGCCTAAGCAGGCACTTCAGACTACTGAGCTATCTCACTGGCCCTACTTTTTTTTTTTTTTTTTTGTCTTTTTGAGACAGGGTCTCACTGTACAGTTCAGGCTGGCCTTGAGCTCAGTTTTGTAGCCCAGGCTGGTCTCGAACTCTCACCGATCCTCCTGCCTCAGCCTCCCAAGTGCTGGGATTACAAGCGTGCGCCACCATGCCTGGCTTTGATTTTTGTTTTGTTTTGTTTTGTTTTTGTTTTTTTTTATTTTTTTTAATACAGAAGTTTTCATCTTAAAAATTTATTAGAGGATCTGCTTTTTCTTAATTCAGATACTCGATAGGAATGTATACAAAAGTAAAAGTTAACTTTATAGTTTGTTATTGATCTTATCTTTAGTAAAGGTTAGTATTGTTATTGTCCTTTTCCTGTACAACATGGTAGCATTTTTTAAAACTCACTAAATTTTTTTCTTTCTGTACATGTTAGTTGGTTTCAGTATTAGCAAGTTTATATATTTTCAGAGCTGTGGAATTACCTCTGTTCCAGCCCACATTTTTTCCGTGTCTTTACCAAGTGTAGTTTCATTATCCTTTTCTGAGTATTTGAAAAATGAACTTGATTTCATATGTGTTCCTCAGTCATCATAGCCTAAAGCCTGTTAAGTTTTGCTTCTGAACCTCGAAAGGTGTATAACTCATGACAAAATGGGAAAACAGTAACAAAATAGGCCTTGTTCTGAACTTTTCATGGATAGGTGACAGGCTCCTGGGCTCTCTATCAAAATGTTTGCCCACATGAGTGTAACGGAGAGTTAAAGTCCATTTCATGTGGCAGGATCTAGGAAGTCATAAAATTACAGAATGCAAGTGAAAGAATTTGGCTCCTTCCAGAGAGAACTGTGCTTTTTCTAACTTGATGGCCCAGTTGTTCTGCTCAACAGATCTAAAATACAGAAGAGCCTGCTTTCATCCCCAGATTGAGAGGTCTTGGAGTCCTGCTCAGGCAGTGCCTCGGGAGCTGGTAGCCTCAGCAGCCCTGGGCCCAGCCTGGCTCCTCCTGCCTCCTCCTGCCTTCTCCCTGGCCTCAGTCTGTGGAAAACAGCTTCCTGGTGGGGCTCACTTGCACGGCTTGGAGAGGTTTCTCTTCCTTGTTTGGTGCTGCTTGTAAGAAAGTCAAATTCTCATCTTAGCACTCCTACATGTCTCAGTGGGGCGTTACTCCCTGCCCGAGAGCTCTGTTCTGTTCTCCCAGCTCTAGTTTCCTCCTAGCTAGCAAGGTCAGTTGGTTACACCATCATCACAGACTATGGCTTAAACTATGGCTTTTCTCTGTGGGTAGGATATTTCACATCTTGTTCCCTAGAAATAGTTCCAGGATGTTTCTCTGGAAGTCATTAGGAAAAACAGAATAATGGAGGTTCATCCATTCTCTAACCCCTTGTGCATATGTTAGGGTGATTCTCCTACATCCTATTTATTTAACCTTGTATTTATCTTTTAGGGGAGCTATAAAATGGAATCTATGCAAGATTTTCCACAGTTGTATGAAAAATCACAGATTACCTGAGGAGACCTCCCCTTCCCAGAACAGTATTGCCACCAGTGGAAACCAAGGGCTTCCTTTATCATTAGGCCAGGGGACTGTTCCATATATCTCCTGGGAGCAAGATGACAGAAATATTATGCTCATGAATTGTCCAAGTATTTGAGAATTGCTATCATGTTCTACATTGATTTTTTTTTTTTTTTTTTTTTTTTTGCGACTGCTGACTCAGCCCACCATGGGGGTGGTACAGGCACAGCATGTAATGCCAGGAATTGAACCACAGTCCCTGCATGCTCACCTGTGCTTACCTAAGCAGGCACTTTAGACCCTGAGCTATCTCACTGGCTTTAATGTTGATTTTTTTTTAATACAAAAGTTTTCATTTTAAAGATTTATTAGAGGATCTACTTTTGCTTAACTAAAACACTCAATGGGAATGTACACAATAACGATTAGATACATTTTAGTTGTCTCCCGAAAACTTGGCATCACCTAACTACAGGGAGATGGAGACCTGGTCATTCACCTGGTTTTTGACTTCCCTGTATATAATACAGCAATAAATATCTTTGTGCATACCTTTGTGCTTATTTCTTAATACCTCCTGCCATGTTTCCACTCTTGCCCTTTGTATTATTATTTCAGGAGATTTAAGTTCTAGAGGGAGAAGACACAACTATCTACTGTTGTGGTTGCCATTTCTGCTGCTTTTCATTCCTTTGTGTCAATGCATGTTTCCGTCAGCATCATTTCCTTCTGCTGAAGGGCTTCCTTTAACCCTTCTAGTCACATCTACCGATGAGGATCTTTCAGTTGGGGACACTATGAAACTCCATTTTTACCTTTGGATTCTGGGTGATAGTTTTGTTATGTGTGGAATTCAGGTTTGACAGAATCTTTTCCTTCATTACTTGCAAAACAGTTGCTTCCCCATCTTTTGACTGCATTGTTAGTTATGGTAAATGTGCTGTTGTTTTCTTTGGTTGGTGGGTGGGTGGGTTGGTTGGTTCGTTGGGGGTTTTATCTTTTTGAGAGAGGGTTTCACTATGCAGTTCAAATTGGTCTTGAACTCACTTTGTAGCTCAGGCTGACTTTGAACTCACAGTGATCCTCCTGCCTCAGCCTCCCAAGTGCTGATTATGGGTGTGGACCACCATGGCTGGCTACTGTTTTTATTATTTTTTAATTTTTATTTATTTTTTTTCTTCTTTCAGAACCTTTGTTTGTTTATTCACTCATTTTTTTATGGCCGGCTCAACCCTCCCCGAGGGCAGGGCTGGCACAGCATATGGTGCCGGGGATCGAACCGCGGTCCCTGAAGCTGCCCAAACTTCCAAGCAGGTACTTTAGACCACTGAGCCATCCCGCCAGGCCCTGGCTACTGTTTTTTATTTGTAGTAAAGTTTTGTCATCCTTTTTGTCCCTTTAAATTATTTTTCCCTTTAATGTACTGGTTTTGAGCCATTTGATCATGCTGTGCTTGTATGTTGTATTTTGGGTTAGTTGAGCTTCCCAATTCTGTAGGTTTATATCATCCTTTGACTACTTACTGTTTCAAAATAATGGAATACGGGTACTTTAAGTTTTTCCTATTTTTGTCTTTTGCATCTAACATTGTATTGTTTCTGAGCTGGTGTCAATCGGTTGATTTTTTTAACTCAGTGCTAGTTATCGTTGGTTCCTGAACAACTTGTACTTCTGTAAGTATTCATTATCTGAGATGCAGTCAGGTTTCTTGGACTGAGTTTGGTACTTCTGGTCTTACTTTGCTGTTTATCTAGGACTAATTTTGCCTTGCCGAGGAGGCAGCACTCATGTGTAAACTCTACTGGGTGCCTCCTGAATTACAAAGGTTTTTCAGTCTGCCTGGTGCAAGCAGTCACCACCCCTGACACTATAGGGGCATTCAGGGCACGGCTTGCCCCTGCCATCCATCAGGTGTTTGTTGTTCCCACCCTAAAGATCTTCCTCCTTTGCCTACACTCTGGACTTGGGGCCCTGGTGAGTCCTCAAGAGGAACCTGATGGAGATCTGGAAACTGAACAGTTGTCTTCTCACTGGTGCTTTGTTCAGATTTTAGCTACTAACCTCCCCAGGTGTGGGTCTTTTTAACAATACTAGGAGTTGAACACAGGACCTATCCCTTAATTTTATTTATTTATTTATTTATTTATTTATTTTTAGAGACACTGTCTTACTAATATGCCTGGCTGGGATTGAACTTGCAGTCATTCTTCCTCACCCTTCCAAAGTTCAGGAATTACAGGGCTATAGCACCGCGCCTAGCTAACTGGCCCCTTGTAAGTTGCTCTTTACTGTGCCTCAGCCTGAGACCTTCAGCCTCCAAATACAGGAATGAGTTTGCTGTGAGGGAGAGTGGAGCAAGCAGGAAGACAGTACCTCTGGCTTTCAAGCCATCTATGAGTTAGATGTTCCCAACATGACAACACACTCAGATACCATTGTCCACCTTTGGTATTTTCTAAAGCAACACTTTGTATGTGAGGGTGAATTCCTCCAGCTGATTGTTGGAGTTCCTTCTCCAAAGTGTTCCATTTATCATTCTCTTGGACCAGAGGATAGTTAGAGACACTGTTGGCCATCAGGACCAAGTCCTCTGGAGACCAATAATTAAGCACAGTTTCATCTGCTGAGGTGGAATGCGCTAGCTCTGTCTTCCATGACATTTTGGCAACTGCATTTTGTGAGTTATACCAGTTAAGACCCAGGCATTATTTTGACATGTCAACAGCAATCCAGTTGAGGGGGGGGGGAATTCCTCAGAAGTGTTTTAGTGCTAGTAATGAAGGAAATAAAAGCTACTTTAAAATAGATCTGTCAAACTCATATAGTAAGAAACTTTGCAGCTCTTCATTGTACCTGTAAACTGTCCTTGTAGCTATAAGTGGCTGAGGACATAAAAAGGAGTGTCTTCATTCTTTTCTACATGTGGGATTAGGTCCCGCTTTTCACATGAATAGCTCAGAATTGCTTTTATTTTTAGTGCATGTTTCTAGTCCTCACAGAAAAAGCTAAGTAGTACAGAGACTTGTAATTCCATTCCCTGAAAAGATGATTGGTTTTCTCACATGATAAAATTGTGGAATGTAGTATGAGCAATATAGCTATCCTTTCATAAAAATATAAGTAGATTGCAGGAAGAGTTTAACCCAAGAGCCCACAAACTGCTCTATGGACCAAATCTGGCCCACAGCCTACTTTGTAAATAAAGTTTTATTGACACCCAGCCCAGGCCATCATTGCTATCCTCCCTATGATTGTTCTCTGGCTATCGAAGCAGAGTCAGTAGCTGCAACAGAGCTACCAGTATGTCTTGGGTGGTGTAAAAGACCTTTACAGAAGAGGTTTGCCAACTCCTGTTTCATCCCACTGGTAAAAACCTGGATAAAAATCTTAAGACCAAAAATGAGGACTCAGAAAGAAGCCACACTGAATATGAGCGCTGCAGTGGGGGCTTCTGGTACAGCATCCTAGGAGACCCGTGAGTACCGGCATTGGAGGGTGCTCTGCAAACTGCCTATCGCTGAGTATGCCTTAAATACTTGATCTGCCTTTAAGTTGGAATTGTGGATGTCTGAGAATTCTCCAATTGCATTCATGGGCAATATTTAAGGTTAGCAATAATCTTGAAGAAACAACACATTAAAAATCAGATAATATGAGCACATTTTAACCCTTCTTGTAAGTTCTGTAAAAGCATATAAAATGTGGGCATTGGATGAGACAGTGAAGCTTTAGCATTATAAAGGGTATTTCAGGTCCCACATCACTGATGTAGAGACCACTATGACTCACAGACACACAGGGTCATTACAGCATTTCTTATTATGAAAAATATTACTCATTTGCCCTGATTTCCTCCAAGCAACATTAGGTCGATTTAATTTATTAATCAAGCCCTGCTCTGAAACTGCCAATCCACTTACTCTTAATTTGCCATAGAGGGCCCGGCGGGATGGCTCAGTGGTCTAAAGCGCCTGCTTGGGAAAGCTTGGGCGGCTTCAGAGACCACGGTTCCATCCCCGGCACCACATGCTGCGTCAGCCCTGCCCTCAGGACGGGCTCAGCTGGTCATGAAAATGAGTGAATAAACAAACAAAGGTTCTGAAACAAGAAAATAAATAAATAAATAAATAAATAAATAAATAAATAAATAAATAAAAATTTTAAAAAAAAACTTTAAAAAAAAAACTTGCCATAGATACAGAATTAATCTGTAACTAGTTTTAGGAGGTTTATGCTTTTAATGATCAATGTTCAGTTATTGGGGTGATCTTAAATAGGAAAGATATTAGTGCTTCAGCAATTATTTCCTACAAAAGAAAGCACTGCCTCTTAATACATAGGTTTACTTTGGCTAGTATGCCTTGTTACCAAGTTAACAGTAAGTACAGAGGGATCCTTCCTACACATATTGTCTCTTATCCCTAGAGGTGCTGTGAAAAGAATAATCTCTTAAATCACTGCAAATGAGGCTGGAAAGATAGCTTGGCAGCTTAAGCACCTGCCTGGCAAGCACAAGGACCCACGCTCAGTCCCTGGTGCCACATGCCATGCCAGCCCAAGAAGCCCAAGCATACTGGGCCAGCCACCAAAACTGGGTGTGGTGGCAGAAACATGTAATCCCAGCACTGGGAAGGCTGAGACAGGAGGATCAGTACAAATCCAAGCTGCATAGTGAGACACTGTACCAAATAAATAAACAAACAATTTTTTTTAATTGCTGAAAATGAGAGTGGGACCTTGGGCAAAAGGTAATTAGACAGATTTCTAGAACAATAAGAATGGATGGATGGATGGATGGATGGATGGATGGATGGATGGATGGATAACAGGCCATAGCTGAGGAGTAGCCTTTGGCTTTGACAGTCATGGAGGTTCTGACATGATACAAAGCCAAGCATGGAAGGAAACTCAAGTGAAGGTCCTTCTGCTAGTCACCTGTCACTGACAAAGAAAGGGTTTAATTTGCCTCATGGTCTTAGAATTTTTGATTCATCATCTCTGGGTGAAAACCTGTTGGCGTGGAGAGGGGGGCATGGCAGAGGGAAGCTGCTGCATCCTCGGCAGCTGGGAAACAAGTCATACAGAGGAAGGGGCTGGGAACAGGTGCGTCCTCGGAGGCACGGCTCCAGGGGCTTCCTTCCTGCAGCCCAGGCCAACTGTTGATCAGCCTGTTACAGCCAGCTGAACTGAACTAGCATGGCGCTGGCTGTGGGAGGGTTATTGCCAGCAGCACACGAGGCAGCACTGGAGAACCTGACGTTAGGCTGTTAGGGAAGCTGTTGGAGCTGTTGGAAGTTGCTGGTTTTCTTGGCCTGTTCTGCTGTGTGACCTTATCATGCTGGCTTTCCTGCTGAACTTGGCTGTTCCTGTCAGAGGAGAAGCCCAGTACCCTGTGGTCACTGAGAATGGCTGCAGTTCACTTTGGGAAGCTCTGGTCCTCACTCTGAGCATCACTTTCTGGCTCCGTAGGGTAGGAGGGTGTACAGCTCAGGCTCTTGGAGAAGCTTGTTGCATTGGCTTTCCTGGTGGGAACTGCTTTCCTCATGCTTGGAGGAGCTTGTGACCTCATTGTTGCTGAGGATGGCCGTGGTCCATTTGTGGGGAGCTCTTGAGCGTCACTTCCATGCTCCAGTGCAGATCCCTCAGCTGGCTGGCACGGATGCTTTGTCCCTTTGGCACAGACTTTCTAGCTTCCATCATTGACCTTTGGGCCTTCCCAGTGCAGGTCCTGGGAAGCAGGCTGCATGAGACATTGCCATGGGCTGGAGGCCTCCAGTTGGATGTGTGGCATTGTTATGACCTACAGGTTTTCAGCTGGACTTACGCAGAATATTAGGATCCAGGTGTTCAGCTACATTCCTTGGTGTTTAGTACATGGACAGATTTCTTGCACTCTTTGTACATAAGTCTTTGGATGATTGGTCATAGAAATCTTACAAAATGTCTCCTATATTTTATTGCTCCCCTTACAAAAACCCCCAAACCGTGACAAAACCCATCAGTGGGTTCATCAGTTGATGAGGTTAGTGCCGCACTTCCAAAAGCCCCACCTCTGAACATGTGAGCTTTGGGGAGACCTTTTTTCTTGTATATTTGCGACATACAATAGTTACATTCATTTGGGGAAATTAGTACACACATACATTTTGTTTATTTTCAGCTTTCTTACACTCCCCTTCATAATCCCCTACCCTGTCTCCAGAGAGTCTGCCTTCCTGTTCCTTCCCATCTCTTCTTTGCCTTATTCTTAATTTGTGTTTTCATAAAGAAAACCATATGCTACCCTATTTTTATTTGCCTTTTGATGTGAATGTACTCTGTTTGGGTGTCTTCGCTATTGCCTATATCACTGTAGTGTGATGCTCACTCAGGCGTGTGCCCAAGGAAAGGTACAACTCAAGCAGAATTTCTACTTTTAGTTTCTTGAAGAATCTCCATACTGATATGATACGCACAGAAGTTATACTAGTTCACATTCTCACCAAGGTGGGCAAGCTCATTTTCTTCCACATCCTCCCCACCACTGGTTAACTTTTTATGCTGTTGCTAATGAAATAGGAGTAAGATGGAATCTCAGTTTTGATTTGCATCTTCCTATTGACTAAAGATGGTGGACGGGAGCTGGGGAGATATCTCCGAGGCCCAAGTGCCTACCTGGCAAGTGCCAGGTTGTGAGTTTGAACCCCGGTCCCACAAAAAAAAAAAAAAAAAGATAGTGGATACTTTTCCATGTATTAATTGGCCATTTATACCTTTAAGAATTATCTCTTCAGTTCATTTGCCCATTTTTTGATTGAGTCATTAGGGGTGGGTTTTTTTTTTTTTTTTTCAGTTATGTATATATTCTATATATCTGTCCTGTATCAGAAAAATCCTGGCAAAAAGGTTTTCCCCATTCTGTAGATTCTCTTCACTCTTGAGTGTTTCCTTTGCTGTGCAAAAGTTTTTTAGCTTGATGTAACATTGTTTCTTTGTTCTTCATATTCTTTTTTGTGCTGTTGAAATTCTATTCAAGAATTCCTGGCTTGCTTATCCCTGTGGCTTGAAGTGTTTCCCCTAGGTTTTCATCCAGAAGTAAGTGTTTTACATAGCAGAGGATCAGGAGAGAGCCTAGAAGCTTATGACTTTGAGCTAGGTGATCTTAAAATCTCCATGCTCTGACCCCAGTGGCTAGAACCTAAGTAAGATTTCACAGTAGCCTAATCTCAAGCTATAAACTACCTCCTTGGGATTATTTAACTGGTGGAGTTCACCTTGCTTCTCATTCTTTTTTTCTTTTTTTTTTTTTTTTTTTCCTTTATTCAAAATGCCCTGTCTCATCTCTGGCTTTCAGACAGGATGTATCATCTATCTAATCCTTTTCCTGACCCAGATCTCTTGTTAACTAGGAGTTTAGCTTTCAGTTTGTTAGAAATGTAGCAGGCCATGCCTTGGTCTTGATTTCATGTTTCCTGTGACTCTGTTGCACAAGAGCATCCCTTCCCACCAGAGTCAGCATATCCCGCCTCTGCTTTAACCCATACACATAAGACTTTAAGTAGGCTAAAAATTGAACCACCAGATTTCTTTTAACACTAAATGGAAGTGATTTCTTTGCTTTTCTTGTTATGCAAGGAACCCACGCCCACCTTTAAATGATTTTCAAATACAAAAAGCTAAGATGAAAGTAAAATCACCATAAGCCTACCACCCAAAGATTAATGCTCTTAAACTGGTATGCTGTGTACCCACCAATACTTGCTTTCTGTGCATATAATTTCCCCACAAAAATAGTTTGTTGCTCTTCACACCTGCTTTTTTCAAAACTTGCATATGTAGAATGTACATCATTAGTAATTACATAACATTTGATTATATAAATATACAGTAACTTACTGAATTTTCCTGAGGTTGGACATGTGAAAAAAAATGCAACTATTTAAGAAACTGCTGTTATTAATATCCAAGCCCTAGAAACAAATGCTTAGGCTTTGCTCTGGAATTACCACTTTTAATGATACAATTTCAGTGTATATGTAAACATGACACATTAAAATATAATGAGCTAGTACAGAAATGTAAAGGTGAAGTTGTTGCTCCCTAATTAATTTTACTTCCTAGCAATAATCAGACTTCTATGGAAATTTTATAATAAGGCTTATGGATATGTATGTATACATATATTATTTTCCCCTCCTGTGGAATCAGATTGCATTATATCTCCTGCTAGAGTATGGGAGATAATAGTAGCTGCTTTATGGAGTTGTGAAGATAAAATGAAATAGTTGAGTTAATATGGTTAAGCACTTAAATGTTCATTCTGTAAAAATTAATAGTAAAAGTCTATGCAGTAAAAGTATAGTCTGTACGTGTCAGGATTCTTGGTTACAAGTGGCTTTTACCGAAGTGGAATTTGTTGTCTCACATAAATGGAAGTGTGGTATGTCCACCTTTGGCCACGGCTGTATGGAATACCTCTTGTGTGTTTCTGGGCATCTTCTTTCCAGCTCTTAACTGTATACTTCTGTGTTTGCTCAGCTTCCAACTAGCTCTAGCCTTTTCGATTGAAGAAAGCCCAGTGCTTTCCCAGTGGTTACCAACCCAAAAATCTAAAGATTTTTTCACCATGCATTGGTAGTGGGACTAGTGGGACCATCCTTGAACAAAGCACTCCCACCACAAAATCAGAATAAATTGATTTTGATGAGAGGTAATAACATTTGTCTCTATAACCTTAATGGGCAGGGTCAACCTAAAATCCTAAGCAGCCTCGGCCCTTTAGTTCTCAGGTTTAGAGACCAGTAGAAAACACTTGAAATTAAGAATTCTGGAAGAGTTCCTTCCCATTAGGAAGAAATGGGGACAAGCAGTGCCAGGAAGGCAAAACTATGGTTGTTGTTCCCTACCACCTGGGGTACCTAATGGTTATTGTACTTGGCATGTCGTCTTACATGCAGCCAAGGTTTCAAATCTTTTAAAACCTTATTCATTGTAAAAGTTACCTTTGAAAATACTGCAGGAAAATGCCATGTGGAAACTATTCTTAGCATCTTACATACCCATCTGGGGCCATATGGGCTGGTGCTTCTGTGGCGTATTAGATTGGATTATCTGCTGTACCAGTAGGCACCATGTAATATGGTACTTTTCTTATAAGCAATAAAGCAAGTCTTGTAAGAATATTGAGAGAAAAGACAAACTCGATGTCTCCTATACTCACTCAGAAATCAACTTAGAAGGTTGTGAGTTTTTCCCCAGCAGTCAGTTCTGTGGTGAACACCAACTGGATGTCCTCAAACTCAATTCTGATCCAGTGTCCTCTAATCCCATGTGCCCATTGGGCTATAGATTGGGGTTTTCATAACACCTTCCTTGGTACAACTGATCTGCTTGAGCTGTTCACAGAACTCAGGGAACCACTGTATATCTACAAGTTTATTATAAAGGATATCATACAGGAAGCCAGTGACAATATGCATAGGATAAGGGATGCGGAAAGAGTGGAGTTTCCATCATTTTCCTAGGGTATCGCCCTCCAGAACTTCAGATAGTCAGTTACTCAAAAGTTCTAGAGCTGTCTCTTTGAGTATTTAGGGAAGTTTCATTACATGGGCATGAGTTGATAAAGTTATTGATGGTTAGTGATCAATTCAACCTTCAACCCTAATCCCCTCCTTGGAGGTTGGGTTTAGGACCAAAAGTCCCAGCTTTCTGATCATGGCTTGGTTTTCCCAGTGACAGCCATCATTTAACTTATTAATGTAGAAGACAATGACTTATAAAGAGTTCATGGATCTTAGGAGTTATGTGCCATGTATCCACATGATGACCATATATATCTTAACAGTGACAGTGAACACTTTAGAGACCAAATGCAACCCCAAACTCACTTATTTATCATGGAGTGCCAACACCGCAATTAAGCTTGAAAAGCGAGCATTTAATTTAGAAAAAATAGCAACTCTTCATTAACATCTTTTGTCTTAAAAGAAAGCACACAACATAGGCCATGAGATTCACCACCACTGTATTAGAACATCACAATTATTCATTCAATAAGATGCTCACATTCTGAGCAAACAAAAGGTGAGAGGACAGAGGAGCTTGTTGTAGAAAGTGAGGAGGAGGCAAAGATCACTGGCCATCAGGCTTTATGTGCTTCCAGGTATGTGTGCTCGAATTTTCTGAACTAAACATTAAAATAATCTTCTATCGAATATCAAAATTCCCAGCCCTTCTGTGCCCAGTTACCTCATCCATGTGCAGATCTGGAATCCATAGGAAATACTGGGTCTTTTCAAGTCCAGTCCATTTGCAGAGTAGTGGAGGAAAGGAAAAAGACAGCTCCGCAGAAACAGCTATTTGGAAAGGCGGGGAAGCATCAGGAGGCCATCAAGTCCCTTCTCCCATTGTGCCCTCAGAGACAGCTGGCACTGGGTGACTTGGTGGAGATGAAATTGGCTTAGGGAGCCACATGGCCTCCACACTTCCACCCTGTGGGAAGGATTTCGGGAGCTGCCCTCTTTACAGCTCATTTATTTCTGGTGTGGATTTGTGGGCCTCCTGATTGATTCCCTGAGAGGCTGAGACATCACAGGCATTCACTTTCTAGAGTTAAGTCATTCTCTGGCAATAAAAGTACCTTTAAAATTTAGAAGGTTGTCTGTCTAATATTTAGATTTGGCCAACTCAGTTTGATGCTTAGTAACCAAAAGTCAGACGTGAAGGCTAGTTGTAGTCCTTGAGGCTGGACCTCAGATGCCTAGCAACAGACCTGGGAATTTCCCCAGCCTGCAGCTTTAGGCTTCCACAGGCCTTGCCTCCAGGCAACTTAAGTAAGAAGAACCCAGAGGGGCAAAGCTAACCTGTGTCTAGGCTGGTGGCCAGTTGCTGTGAGTGGTACAAGATGATGAGGACTTCAGGATTGTCCCAGGCTCATTTCCAGCTTTGCTTTCCTTCTGTTGACTTTAGCCTGGACAGAGAACATAGCTCTGCGTCTTCTTGTATTATTATCTACCTAAAGGCCTTCCATGGTGAGCCTATTTGCTTTTAGGCAGTCCTGCCTCAAAGGACTTGGCTTTTATCTGTCACACCTTCCAGACCACCACAAGAAGTGACCCACATACCCTGCCACCTTCACCTAGGGCCTGCCAGCTGCCCTTTGAACTCCAGCCTACCCTGACTTCCAGGCACCCAATTCAAACTGCTTCAAACAAAAAAAGGAGCTTGTGTTGGCTAAAAATCCTGAGTGGTCTGAGGAAAAACATACTGGCCCCAGTGCACGGGCTGAGCCAGAATTTTCAGTCATGGCCTTGAGTCCCAGCTTATCAGCCTTACTAGAAAGGACACAGTCCTTCTTGCCAGTAGTTCTGGAAAAAGTCATGGGGTTGTCTCCTGTTCACCCAGGCTTGGTCATATTCCCAGCAGGATGTGGTAGGATGGAGCACATTGTCTAGCCAAGACTGGGTCACCTGTGTGTACCAAGGCACTGAGGCAGGGGCAGGGCAATCCCCAGAAAAGAAAGAGGTATGTTTCTGACCAGCTGAAAGGGCGGACCCACACACAGATTCTGCGGCAGAGCTGAGAAGGGGAGATGAAAGCCAAAAGGCTGACTTGGCACACTGCCTCTTCTGGACCAGAGGAAGAGTTGTAGCTCAGCACTCGCCAACAGATGCCATAGTAAAAGAAAAACAAAAGAAGCAGATGAAATAACCATATGATAACATTATACTTAACATTTTATAAAGCCAAAGAATGTCATTTTAACATGTGATCTGTGTCAATAGGTTATCATTTTCCCCCACCCTGTGTTCAAAACCCGGCATATATCTTACACTTAGTACATGCCAATTCAGGTGGGCTACTGTAGTGGGAAGTTCAGGGTGGCTGATGACTTCTCACAGAGAAGCTGGCCATCTGTCACCCTCTAGTAAGTTGCTGCTTGTGTTTCCATTCATGAGGAATCAACTGAAATTGCAAACTCGTTAGAAGGATCCACCCATGGTGAGCCCCAACATGTGTTGCCATACTGGGTGTCTGGTGGGAGGCACCTTTGTCCCAACACTACTCCTGCAGTTAGTACTTACTTAATCGTCTAAGGTGTCTTCTCGTAGACTCTAAACCCTAGGAAGGCAGGAGCTCTTTTCTATCTTGCTTACTTCCGTGTGTGTGTGTGTGTGTGTGTGTGTGTGTGTGTGTGTGTGTGTGTTTTACTGGGGATTGATCCCAAGCCCTTAAAATTGAGCTATCTATGTCCCTAATCCTTTTTTGGACTAGAGCTTGTGATCCTCATGTCTCAGCTTTCCAGAATGCTGGGATTGTCGGTACCTGGCTCTTGCTTCACTGCTTCTATTTCCTAAGCACACTTCCCAGTACATAAAAGACTTTAGGTGGGTATTTTTAAAGTGAGATAGAATTAAATGAAAGACTTAAGTAAGGGTTCCTCATTTGCCAGGGTGGGTTGAAGCCTACAGTTGTGTATTTGCAGTGTTTCCTTTCCTGGTGTAGGACTCTTTGCAATCTTGTGTTTCTGTGTAGTCTCTCTTGATGAATATGCAGAGCATGATTGAATCCCTGCAGAGACCCGGCCTGTGCCATGTATGGTATACAAAGGTAAATAGGAAACAGTCTGTGCTTTAAGGGAAAAAAGAAATAGATGAAGAACTTATACAGTACTTTCAGTAAGTGTTATTATAGAAGTCAACACGGAGCTCCAGGGGAGCACTTAGGACTCCACTGCAGGACAGAATGGAGGTGGACAGAAACAAATCCATGCTGCTCCCTGGGCTGTGCGAGATTTGTAGCATTCTGCTGCGTGCTTGGCAGCTCTGTCGAATCAGTGAACAGAGCCGCATCTGAGCTTCACGCCGAAGCATACTGGGTTTGTCCACTCGTGCATGGGCACGTGATCACCTCAGGTGCTGAGTCTGCCAGCTGGTACACAAACCTCAGAGTGACCGGGGCTGAGAGCTACTGCTGCCCTCGATGTTTGGTAGGGTGGAACCAAGCAGCCTCCACTTCTGCCATCGTCCATATGTCCAGTGACAGGCCGTTGCATTTGTGTTACAGGCAAAGCGAAGGCTGGAGCTAGGAGAAAGCGGTCACCAGTACCTCTCAGATGGTTTAAAAACTCCCAAGGGCAAAGGAAGAGCTGCACTACGAAGTCCGGATAGCCCCAAAAGTAAGGGTTCTCTTATCTCTTAATCTCCTGGGTGTGGGATTCCCACCTTGCAAAGCTTGTGGCTGGAAGATTGTCACGGTGTGAATAATCTTGGCATGTTTTGATTTTCTTTCTTTCTGTGCCTGTCTAAAAATTAAAGACTGGCTGCAGGCACCTAGGCAAACACTGTAGTTCCTCTTAGTACTGAAAACCAGTGTAAGGGAAGACCTCCACCACTATAAGCGTCATCCTGTAATTTAATTTAGTTGTAACTTTCCTTAACAGACAGGAAGGGGCTGGGGAGATAGCTCCATGGCACAAGTTGCCTGGCAAGTGCAAGGTCTGGAGTTCGAACCCTGGTTGGTCCCACAAAAAAAAAAAAAAAAACAGGAAGGACTTTGGAGCATGAGACTAGCGGGATATAGAGGAACTGTAGTAGTTACAGTAGCAGAACTGATTGTGCTCTATAAAACACAGCTAGGCAGCTGCATTTCCATTGAATGCTGTCCTCATGTCTTTTGGGAGAGTGAGAAGTAGTTTAGAAATAGCCAGTGCGTTTATGATGTTACATTTAATGTAAAAGATAAATTAGACTTTGTTCTTCCCTAAATATGGTTTATGCATTAGGCCGTCCACAAAGCCTGTGTAATGCTAAATTGAAACATAGTTCTGGCAGGGATGGTGGCGCATACTTATAGTCCCAGCTTTGTGGGAGGCTCAGACAGGAGGATTACAAGTTCAAGTCTAGGCTGGGCTATGTAAAATATAGACAGACAGACAGATGCATGCATGTATACATGCATACATAGCAATGTGAAATTTAGATAGAATAAATGGATAAAATAGAGAGAGTGCTGGAGCTATAGTTCAGTACAAAGGCCCCATATTGTCTTCAGTACCAGGAAAAAAATTTGTACCTGTAAGATAATAAATACAATATTAAATAAGGAAATTTTAATTTACAAGAGATGGGGAGATTTTTTGAGACAGTTTCTTGCTATGCAGTTCAGGCTAGGCTTAAACTCACTGTGTAGTCCAGGCTGGCCTGGAATTCCTCCTGCCACAGCTGCCCGACCGCTGGGGTTACAGGCATGTGCCACCACTCCAATGCGTGGCTAAGAGATGGGGAAATTTGATAGACTTGTAAGTATTCCTCATCCAAGTGAAACATAATTTGAAAAATTGGTGGACAAATAATAGTGTCTGGGCCTGAGAGGCCAGCAAAGAGGAGGCTATGGAGACCCTGCCTACTCTAGCTAGACCCATGGGTGTGATTCCCTCAGCTGCTGGGGGTGGTGAAGCCAGAACAATAGGTACTGAGAAGTTCAAAGGAAAACGTGATCAGGAGATGGGGGAATTTCTGTTATCCCTTCTTTTTCTAATAAAATAAGGTCATGGCTTTCTGTAACTCAGCAAGAGCACTGGCTTTGCTTCAGGTGCTAACCTTGGGCTGCGGTGGGAAAGCGCTGGCTGGCCTAACTGCACAGAGACCCTTCATTTCTTTACCTCTCCCCCTGCCCCCACCCGTTCGGTTTTTGTTTTCCTTTAAGCTCCAAAATCTCCCTCAGAAAAAACGCGGTATGACACGTCCCTCGGTCTGCTCACCAAGAAGTTCATTCAGCTCCTGAGCCAGTCGCCCGATGGGGTCTTGGACTTGAACAAGGCGGCAGAGGTGCTCAAAGTGCAGAAGAGGAGGATTTATGACATCACCAACGTGCTGGAAGGCATCCACCTCATCAAGAAAAAGTCCAAGAACAACGTCCAGTGGATGTGAGTGAGATCCATGCACCCTGCCTGGGTTTCCCCCATTCAGTGTTCGTAGCTTTGCTCTCTTATTCACTTTTGCTTCCTGGACTCCTTGACTATTGAGGAATTGAGGTTTGAACCCAAGCCCTCTACATGAATACTCCAGCTTCTTTTTTTTTTTTTTTCCTTAAGTTGCTAACAGGCTCAAGCTGTACCACACTTGGTAATCCTTGTGTCTCAGCCTCCCAGAGTGCTAGGATTACAGTCTTTTGACACCACACCCTCTTCTCCTCAGTGTCTTAAACAGAACTTCATAAACTTATGTTTAGAGACTGTCTGAGATGGAGGATCAGCATTTGATGAGTATCAAACGGGGGAGGCCACATATAAGCTAGAAAGTTCCCTGGCTCCCCACTGATGTCTCTGTGGGTACACATGTGGTCTTATGAATGCTCATACATGTCTTTGACTTATTTCTTGCAGGAGCTTGTAGATTAATGACGGCTTGTGGTCATCTGGGTGTACATGATGGTCACATGATTGTACAGTTATAAGGCATCTTTAACCTTGATTTGGGTTGATCAACTCACTTTCTATATAAATAAAGGCAATGCTTACATGCCTCTATGTCTTCTGTAAACCACGGATGGTTCTTGCTACCTATATATCCAGAGAGCTGATTAAACATACAGTAATATCAATTGTATTATAGGCAGAGGAACTAACTAGCTGGTATTTTATATTTTATATAGTATAAACTATTAAAGCATATTGGAAAGAATAGATTGGATGGCTTTTTAAAATACCATTCATTCACTGCCCTGCCAGCCCCACTCCCGGGGCACGCTGAGATAGCAGTTGAGACTGGGCGTGGTGGCGCATTCCTGTAATCCCAGCTCTTGGGTGACTGTAAACGGGCAGATCACTCCGAGTCTGATCTAGCAGTGGGACGCTGAACATCCTGTAGACTCTTCCCTAAATAAAATACCATTCAAATGTAATAAAGTGAATAGATAAGCTTTTTGTCCTTATTGGAATTTTGGATAGTTTGGGAACCCATTTTGACCTATTTCTTTGTTCTTGCCGATAATTAATGAGTTTGTGTCCTTCGCTTTTTTTTTAAGCTGGTGATAAAAGACCCTCAGAAATTACCTGCTTTTCTGTTTTTGTTTTTGAGCCATTCCGTCTTTTCTGTGTATGTCTCTCTTATCTTCCCCACTCCAGAGAGCATGGGGAGGGGTGGGGGTGAGGTGCCAAGTCTTGCTGCCGAGTTTTGTCCTCTCAGTTTGAGCCTTCTAGATGGGCCTGCTTTGCAGGAAAGAGCTCTGAAAATGACAGTCCTTTTTCACTTAGTTTTGATGTTGTGAAAAATGCAGGACACTATTCATGAAAAAAATACATACAAAGTTCTGACTTTAACCTTTGGCTAGTAAGCACTGTGACCTCCCAAGTTGAGAGGGGTAGTTACTCACAAGACCAGTTCCAGCAAGAGCCACAAAGCATCTGTGCTTGGGTCCTAGGGGCTGCAGTCTGTCTGAGGATGGCGGCATGCTGGCCCAGTGTCAAGGCCTGTCGAAAGAGGTGACGGAGCTGAGTCAGGAAGAGAAGAAGTTAGATGAACTGATCCAAAGCTGCACCCTGGACCTCAAACTGTTAACCGAGGATTCAGAGAATCAAAGATATCCTTTGTGCCACAGTTGATGAGGAGCCAGTGCCTGCTAGACTATTTTCAGAGTTGGCAGTCTGACGTAGGCACAGAGTAGATTTTATTCTGGTTGCATGCAAGATTGTGTAAGTGTGTGTATGTGTGTGTGTGTGTGTGTGTGTGTGTGTGTGTGTGTGTGTGTAAACCTATTTTGCTTTGCCTAGAAAGTCATCATCTATGATAAGATACTCATTGGACTAGATCCTATCATTATGTTTTAAAACCCAGGTGGGAACCTGTTTTTAAAGCATTTTATTCATGTGTGGTTGGAGCATATGGCTACACTCACAATGTAAGGCCACGCTAATAAAAGATATGTAAGGTGTTGGTATTAATATTAATGACAACACTCAGCAGATTCGACTTTGGCTTCCCAGATTTTGGGTGGGTGTTAGCTGTCACTGTTGGGGTTCTCGCGTTCTATTTTCTTTTCATCAGTCATTGTAGCAATTGGAATCCGTTGATTCTGTCTGACTGAGCCATTGTTGAAGGGTTTGAAGAACAGAAAAAGTAACGTAGCTATTTAAGTGCCTTGTACTGATTCTCACTACCAGAAACTGATTTCAGAAGCATCCTCAAACCTGGAAAATCTCACCTCACTGTTTGTCCTCAAATGTTAGTCCTCAAAAAATAAAACTGTGAGAAGCTACTTATCATCTGTGGCTTGACAGTCGATACTCTGTTGACCGTCACAGGCAAACTTCATCTTTGCTCAGCTGACAAAGTAGGAGAGATGGCTTCATGGTGTCGGCAGGGTTTGCCAGTGTTCTCAATTATCTGTAGAGGACAAAAGTAGCAGATCAAATTCTCCCATCTCTAATTGTAGACCTGTTCTGATGATTCCACGCTGAGCTTCGTTAAAGAGGAAAATGCCCCGCCCACTTTCTTCTCCGTTCTCACATGCGATCAGCCTCTCCTTTGGAGGGTATGATGACATGTATTTCCCTGTGTTTTGTTTTGTTTTTCCTAAACTTTCAACTGTTCATCTCCTGTTGACCTTGTCAACTGATAATTAGTGAGATAGGGAAGAGGTATGATGACTGGAACCCCCAGGGGTGCCCAGAGTGGGTTTCAGGGCTGTTCCATTCATTGTTTAGTTGGGAGCCCCATTGTGGAGGAGCTGCGTGGTTATACGTGATTGGCAGCTCTTGGGAACATGTGGGTTATGGCATTGTCACTTACATTAGCTTTCTCTGAGGTCTTTGTTGCAGGAAATGAAAGCTTCCTTGCAGGAGACTGCCAACCCCAGAAGCAAATTCAGGAGGGAGCCACAAAGGAAGCAGTTTTTAAATTTGTAAGATTAGAAAATATGTTTGCACAGTTTATTTCAATTCACCATTCCGTTCCCAATTTGGTACAGCTTGTTCACAAATGTGTTGAGATTTTCTTTCTTTGAGCATGTTGAGTAATTGTAGATGAGTTTTTATTTTACTAAGTTCTTGTCACTTAGCTTGCTGACAGTGGGCTATGTGGTCAAAACCTGGGCATCGGTTGTACTTAGTGTTCAAAGTGAAAATCAGGAGCTTCCTGTCTTCTGTAAAGGTTTCAGTGGCTTCTTTGATGGGAGAAGTGGGATCTGATGCTCAGGATCCTGAAACAACAGCCACTCCCAGCCTCATCTCAGCTGTAGAGAGCAGAGGAAGATAGCCTATGATAAATCCCCTATATGTATGTGCAGGTTCTGGATGTCTTTTTTTTTCTGCCAAGTAGATTCATAGCTTCTGTAACAAGTATCTAATAAGAAACTTCTATTCTAAGGGACATCATTTCCTCCAGGATTTCAAAATCCTTTTTCCATATTAAATATATTAGAGCACAGACACTATTAGGTATATTATATTACCTACAGAAATGCTTTCATTGATTTGTTATTTGCAGTTTTATTCTAGGCATTTTAATGGCCTTATATTTATATTTAAACAGCTGACTAAAGACATTGCTTCTGTTATTCCATGTCTCTTAAGAAAGCCTTGCATCCTATTTTCCTTCGATGTCAAGGAAAAGTTGATCTCTAAGTGAGCTCATGTGAATACTTTGGTCGCATAGTAAGTGCCATATTTCATGATAGCCATTTAGGCTTGGCTTCCAGGACACTTACAAGAGCCATTCCATACTAAAAGTCCTAGCAAGAGGGGGCTGGGGAGATAGCTCAGGAGCACAAGTGCTTGCCTGGCAAGTACAAGGTCCCGAGTCTGATCCCTGGTTCCGTTAAAAAAAAAAAAAAAAGTCTTAGCAAGAGTGGTGAGGGCCCGGCAGGCAGGATGGCTCCGTGGTCTAAAGCGCCTGCTTAGGAAAGCTTAGGAGGCTGCAGGGAACGAGGTTCAATCCCCTGCACCACATGCTGCACCAGCCCTGCCCTCAGGGCAGGCTGAGCCAGCCATAAATATTAATAAATAAGCAAACAAACAAAAGTTCTGAAACAAGAAAAAAATAAAAACTAAAAATAAGTTAAAAAAAAAAAAAGAGTGGTGAAATTCTGTCTTGATCTTTTTCCCTCAATCCATTTTTCTCATATTGAAGAGCACCTGGGATCCACTTTCCTACTTGTGAATATTGAACTTAATGGGAGAGTTAATAATATCACACACAAAGGATAATTTTCATAACAAATAATGACACTTTTAGTGTCTAGGTAGTGTACAATCACCACCTCAGAAAACAGCTCTGCTTGAGCCGCATTCCGAGCTCTCCCACCAACATGTCTGCTACCTATTGATTCATGTGGTGGCTGCTGACACTTGCCGCTAGCCTGGGAGGCCACAAAATTAGTAGAGCTTACATTTTTTTCTACGAACTGGGGTCTACCATCTTTCAGTTTGAGTGATAGAATACTTCACTGGGTCCAGGGAGTGCTTATACACTAAAGGAACATGGCTTCAAACCTATGTGGGGGGGCCGGGCAGGATGGCTCAGTGGTCTAAAGCGCCTGCTTAGGAAAGCTTGGGTGGCTGCAGGGACCACAGGTTCAATCCCCAGCACCACATGCAGTGCCAGCCGTGCCCTCAGGGCAGGCTGAGCCGGCCATAAAAAATAGATAACTAAATAAATAAACAAACAAACAAACAAAAGTTCTGAAACAAAAAAAAAGAAAATGCTTATCCTTTAAAAAAAAAACCTATGTGGGTTTTGATTTTTATTTGGCAGTTTATTCCTTGTATTTTAACACTGTAAGTAGCCATCGACTTTTAGAAATGGGAAGGATAAAGCCTATATTTCTTTTGTTGTCTAGAACTTCAGTCAGTGAAAATCTCTGAGGGATCCAGTATATCTGAAGATCCAGAACCACAGACTTTTTGAGATACAGTCTAATCCACCAAGCTTGGAACACTACATAGCTGGCTTTGAATTTATGATGATCTTCCTGCCTCAGCGTGCTGTGTGCTGGAATTACAGGCCTGTACCACTGTACTCAGTTGAGACACATTATATTTTTTATGAAAAATCAAACTTCAATAAGAGAATAATAAGAATAATAATAATATACTATGTATCATGCTCTTAAAAATAGTACTTAGGGCAGACATTAAAAAAGACTATGAACAGAAACGTAGGGGCCCGGCGGGATGGCTCAGTGGTCTAAAGCGCCTGCTTGGGAAAGCTTGGGTGGCTTCAGGGACCGCGGTTCGATCCCCAGCACCACATGCTGCGCCAGCCCTGCCCTCGGGGCAGGCTGAGCCGGACATAAAAATGAGTGAATAAACAACAAAGGTTCTGAAACAAGAAAAAAATAAAATAAAAAATTCTTTAAAAAAAATAAATAAAGCTATAAAAAAAAGAAACATAATAGCACACATTCTTTTCAGTGAACTAAGAGAAACCAATAATATAAATGAAACAACTTGCCATATATATCAAAATATTTTAAAACACCAGAGTAGGTAATTCTCCCTACTTCCTTTTTACCTTTTATAAGACATACATATTATTAGAAGTCATAAGGTGGTTTTAAATTTTTCCTATATATTTTGCAGATTTCATGATGACTGTATGTGAGGTAACTAGGTGGAAGATTTCCTTAACACTTGCTACGTTAGCTTATGTTACATATCAAGATATTCGAAAAATTAGTGGCCTTAAAGACCAAACTGTTATAGTTGTGAAAGCCCCTCCAGAAACAAGACTTGAAGTGCCTGACTCCATAGAGGTAAGGAGACGGCGGCCTTGCGTATTTGCAAAGATCTTGGAATGCCTGAAGTTCAAGAGTCACTGACTCATAGTGAAGGAGTCTGACCTGTTCTTAGAGCTTCATAGCTCTTTCCCATTTATATTCCTTAACTCTATGTTTTAAAGCATTTCAACTATTTGATGTTTCTTGAATGTCCCAAAAGTCTAATCACCCCCATGGAGCTGGAAGCAGTCAGTGATGCCCTCCTACCCCTCTTATACACACACTCTCTCTCTCCCTCTCTCTTCCTCTCTTCCTCCCTCCCTCCCTCTCCCCCTCTTGTCATAATTTGTTATCCAGTGGTTCTGATCAATTTGAGCCACTTGAAAAATTTGACGTTGATTACCTTTATCTAGTCGCCTCCGTGAAGAGACACAAGTGCTATGAAGTATCTCTCTAACTTAGCACGTTTTAAGAATTTTTATAACACTTTTTAGCATGTTTACTTTTAGGAAATTAAATGGGACCTTGAAGTATTTGGTAGACTAGCATATTTTAAGAAAATAGGGCACATATTTTTGGGATTACCTTCAGATGTACTTTGATAAATTAGGCTTAGACTGTGATGATAAGATAAAGAACTGTAGTGAAAAAAAAATATATCAGAGGCGAGAGGATGACATTTACAAGCCCCCTCTAGGCCAGACCTCCCACCTTGAAAGATTATTATCAGTGCCATAGCTGAAGGAGTTTTAAATGCCAGGGTCCTGCAGTCTCTTATTAAATGCAATTCCTAGGAATGCTATTTATAAGTTGGTTATTACAATTGAGCATTAGAAAGTCTCACCATAATGGAACAGTAACATGAAAGTACTCTCTTTGGAATACTAAGTGGGTCTTTTAATAATTTGTAGAAAAAAGACTAATTTATCTAAAGAACATAATTTACTTGTGCCATTTTTACAAACTGACACCCCCTCCCCACCCCAAAAATGTTCTCAGAGTAAGGGCTAGGTGGTAAATATCATTGGCCTTGTGAACCCTGCTGACTGTTGAGGTTGATCAACCACTAGACTGTGCCTTTGCAATATGGAAACAGTCAAAGACAGCACATTAAGTGGGGATGGCCACAACTGTGTTCCAATAAAACTTTATTTACAAAGCCATTTGGTGAGCTGGATTTGGCCCTTTAGCTTTAGTTTGCTTGACCCCTGCTTTACAGGAAGACAGTTGTTTACCGGTAGGGTTGTGCTATCAGCAAAGAAGCAAAATGAATGATGACCGTTGCGCTGATATTTCAGTTTGAGGTGACAATACTTTGGTTTTCACTTTGAAAAGAACTGTAGGTTGAACTTCTGTTGTCTCTGTTCATAGAGTCTACAAATCCATTTGGCAAGTACCCAAGGACCCATTGAGGTTTACTTGTGTCCGGAAGAGACTGAAACACACAGTCCGATGAAAACCAACAACCAAGACCACAATGGGAACATCCCTAAATCCACTTCCAAAGGTAAAAATTCAACTTTTGTCTTCTGGAAACTATGTTAGGAATGAAGGTGACTAGAAAGATCTTGTGTCTGAACCGCAAGTCTAAGCAAGAAACACAAATTTCTGTGGTCACTAAGGCAGCATTTTTTAAAAGGTGTTCTGACTGGTTTATAGAATAAAACAGTAATCTTGAGCAGAGCCTCCTCCATTCATTCATGAGTCCTTTCAGCCTCTGCTTGACAAGAGCCATTGCTTTGCACTGTCTTGGTAGCTTACCTGCTGCCCTGGCCAAATGCCTTTGAAGGATGCTGCAGAGTAGAGAAGGAAATGAAGTTTGGAGAGAATAGCCTCTGTCTAAGAATTTTTATTTTCCTCCTAATGTGATGGCAAAGGATTATAGTTGTAAAACCTAGGCAAAATAATTCTTTTTTTTTTTTTTTTTTTTTTTTTTTTTTTTTTTTTTTTTTTTTTTTTTTTTTTTTTTTTTTTTTTTTTTTGTCTTTTTGTCTTTTTGAGACAGGGTCTCACTATGCAGCTCAGGCTGGCCTTGAGCTCACTTTTGTAGCCCGGGCTGGTCTCGAACTCGCACGGATCCTCCTGCCTCAGCCTCCCGAGTGCTGGGATTACAGGCGTGCGCCACCATGCCCGGCCAATAATTCTTAACTTCTCTAGCCCTGCTCTGTTGCTAGAGCAAAGCTCTTTGCAGTTAGCATTTAAGGATATATATATATGCAGGAACCAGAGATTTAATTCAGTGGCACAGTGCCTGCCTGGCAAGCAAGAGGTCCTGAATTTGATTCCCGGTTTCAAAAAAAATAATGTATGTTTGAGTTGGGCATACAGCTCAGCAGCATAAGAAAGTCTGTCCAGCTAGCACAAGGTCCTAAGTTCAATTTCCATACCAAAAAAAAAAAAAAAAAGAATATATGTTTAACTTTTTCTCTACCATTTCCCAGTATAGCAGAAAAAATAATGATTTAAATAAATAGATCTGATTTAATACTGACCAAAAAAAATACAGCACCTAAAATGGTAAAAACAAAGGAGTATCCTTTTTCACCATAGAAGTTCAAAAGTGGATGTGCTTTATTATATGTATTTTTCAGCGATAGCTTTCATAAGCTTATTGTTCTGGCTTAAAATTGAGTTTTTAGCCAGGCATGGTGGTACACGCCTGTAATCCCAGCACTTGGGAGGCTGAGGCAGGAGGATCAGTGTGAGTTCAAGACCAGCCTGGGCTGCACAGTGAGACCCTGTCTCAAAAAGACAAAAGACCAAAAAAAAAAAAAAAAAAAATTATTGACTTTTTTACTTGGCAAGCCAACTCTTCAGTATTCATGTTTTATTTTGCTTTTCATAAAATAACAACTATTTCCTGGAGAGAAGTTTTTTAACTTGTTAGACTCTTGTCTGTAAGGCTATTTGTACCTTTTCTGGAAGCAGGTATTGAGAGGTGGGTAAGTAGACCAGAACAGAGGAGAGTGATAAGTCACTCTGCCATGGCATAAAGGTAGAGGGGAGGTGGACCCCAGAGTTGTCGCATTGTCATTAGTAAAATGACAGAACAGAATTCTTTGGTTTTCCTCTAACTTACTTCTGTTTTCCACTAATGTTTTCCTTTCAGACTTGGCTTCAAATAACTCAGGACATAGCGATTGCTCCATTTCTATGGCAAACCTTTCTCCTCTGGCCTCCCCAGCCAACCTTTTACAGCAGACTGAGGACCAAATTCCTTCCAACCTAGAAGGACCATTTGTGAACTTACTGCCTCCCCTACTCCAAGAGGACTACCTGCTGAGCCTGGGGGAGGAAGAAGGCATCAGCGATCTCTTCGATGCCTACGATTTGGAAAAGCTCCCATTGGTGGAAGACTTTATGTGTAGTTGATTATGCTGTGTGTGACCTTTCCTTATAAACCAATATTTTTTTAATCCTGGAGCAAGAACATGTGTCATGCAGTGTTGTCCCTTCCTACCTTCTTCCTCCAAGAGAGTATCATGAAGTAAACTACAAACTTCAGAACAAAGTTGACTTTAACAAATTAAATAATTGTCTAAACGCACAGTTGCAGGCTCCCTTGGGAAATCCCTGCCTTGTCCCAGGCTCCAAAATCTCCTGGATGAGTCAGCAAGTGAGAAAACGTGCAATCAGGTGTCTCCTGCCTGTCCTTTTCCCTCTTCCTCCCTTCCCTGTCCCTTCCTCCCTCCCTCCCAGATTGGCTTGCTGTGCCTGACGGATGGGTTGTAGAATGGGGTCCAGCCACCTGGCCCACTGGAAAACAGCAATCTTCCTTAATAGCATTTCAAGCCGTGCCTTCTCTGCAGAATGCATGTCTTTGGGGTCTGCTAATATGGAATGGAACTGCAGCAAATGCAAACTTGAAGTCATGCAAAAGTATGAATTGGATTTCCTCATCTCTTCTTAGGAATATTTAAATTACTCTCATACTTCAGTTTAAGCTATGGGCTTTGTGTCCCACTAAGGAGGTCACAAGAACCTCCACAGCCTTTCGGATGAAGAACCTGTTTTCAAAGTACTTGTTTCAGATACAAAGGACTAGTGGAGTTCTGCCACTCAAAGCTGTTGTGGATTTTCCTGTCTCCATTTACCACTCCTGCTCCCACTCCCCTGTCCCCAGTGTATTTGTGAGTTTCTAGTTGATTTGTAGCAGATGCCTACTTACGAGTTCTTTGTGGATTGTTTCAGACTCTTTTCTTTAGCTGCCATTTAAGCATTCCTGTGGCACCCACCATTTCAAGTTCACTGTTTACTTTGAAGCGGTTTTTGCAAATTTGTATTGCTTTAGCAGAGGGCGAGGACCTCTGCCTATCAGAGCATCTAAACCTGTGTGACCTGAGGTCTACCAGCCTCCGCAAAAAGCACTGCCCTATCTTGCTTCCTTTCTGGGGAAGGGGGCTCGGGGCCAGTCCATTCTCTAGCTCCCTGACATGGGTGGCCCATTGGGAAGGAGAACAGGTCAGACTATGAAGCAGTCCCAAGGAGCAGCAGGCACGGACCCCTCCATCCTTGGGCTTCCCAGGCCCCTGTGACCAGGGAAAGGGCTTTTACGCCACACTCAGGGAGACCACTTCTCAGGATGGGTCAGATGGAGAAGCCTCTAGGGAGAAAGACATCCCCACTGTGTGAGTGGCATTTTGTGGGGGGCACTTCCTCAAGCTAGAAAGAGCAGAGCACTCCCACTCTTGTCTGGGTAGGATAGTCCTGGCCACCTCCAGCTCCCCTTCCCCCATGAAGGAGTGTGTTGGACTGAAGGGAATCAGACTAAACAAAGTGATAGAATGCCAGGGCGTCTCCCTCTTCTCTCCTCAGGAATGGTGTCCCAAGTTGGAAGTTTCCTGTCCACTGCAGATCCCACAGTTGTGTCCAAGAATGGCATTCCCACTGGCAGATGGCATTGGCCATCTCCTCCTGGGAATGTGGCCTTGTACCTCAAATCCACTACTTGGATACTAAGGGCTGCAGAAATGAGGAAGTCACAAAGAAACTAACCTCCGAACGACCATTTGAATTAAAATGTTTTGTGCCTGGCCCATTGGGAGGCACATGGTAGGCACTGGACTCCTACGCATTTGATCAAATAGATGGTATCCCTTAGGAGACAAATATTAATAAACCACAAGAACCCCAGCCAGTTTACTCTAGATAGATTTCCACAATATGCAAAGTGGTGGTGGGGTCCAGACAGATGACACCAGCACTTTAAACTCTGTGTGTGGGTATGCGTGGTGTATGTTTGGGAAGAAAACAAAGGTGCAGACTATCTTCTTCTCTCTTCTTCAGCCTCCTCCCCTCACACACACTGGACTAGGTACAGAATATCGGTGTGGTCCGAGATGAAGCGTTGGGGTGGAGGAAGGGGAGGAGCTTCGTGTTAAGTGCCTACTGGAAATGCACTGTGGGGTTTTTTCCTGCATGGGAAACCATTTATGCCAAGCTTTCCCCTACGTCCCGTATTTATCTCATCTGGTTAGCTGCCTCTGCTTCCAGCTCTGGCTTCTTCTCTTTGCCAGCTGCACAGAGCTGATTTTTTTCCAAAGTCTAAAGACTGAGCTCACCTGGCTAGGTTGTTGTGTGTTTTGTTGATTTTCTCGTTGAACCTTTGTGTAATGTAATGCTGTATTTATTGTTTAAAAAAAAAAAAAAAAGAAAGGAATACTAATAAGTCTTAAAAATTGTTCCATGCATATGATTTTTCCAGTTAATGAGCTTAACTGGGGTACATGAATTTGACTTCCATACTGTATTCTGTTGGCGTTAAGTCATTTTCTTTCCCCATAGTATCTGGCACACCAAGTGGGTTAGTACTACAGTATTTGTGTTACTTTAAGTAGTGAGTATGCAGATTTCCTGGTACCGTTGAGTTGCTGCTATTAAAGCTCACACATGAAAGGCTAAAAGTTACAAGTGTGCGAATTATGACTGCGTGAGCCTTAGAAAATAAAAGTGTATAAAGGGCAACACATAAGCTGTCAAACAGTGTTAGGTGTGTGTTTATATGTACAGTTGTGCATAGCAATCCTTTTATTTAAGTTCATATATAGTCTACTCACATCTTCATTTAGCAATTTGTACAAAACTAGCAATTAATTTGTAAACACTGCCAGAATATTTTCTAGCTGGTTTGTAATTTTTTCAGAGTGTTACCTTGTTTGTGTTTTGTTGTTGTTGTTGCTGTTGTGGTTCTCATTTTCCTTTTTGTCTTACATGTAGACTTGTAAATAGAATTGCAGTATTTAAAGCATTAGCTTTCAGGAAAAGGAAGTAGGAACTCAGTGCATGTGTGACAACTTGTGTGTCTGAGAAGGAAGGATCGGAGGGAAGATGCCTTGCGGAGGAAGTTGAGTGGCAATTGTCAGTGTAGGAATTTCTCTTCCTACAGGGTACATGATTTTGTAAAAAGGAAGTGTTTCTCCCAAGACTGGGAGTAGGCATACTACTAATCAGTTTAGCTTTGTGTTATATGCTAGTTTAAAAAAAGAAAATATGTAATATAATGTACAAAAAATGAACAAAAAAAAGCTTTTATGATGGATTTTGTAAATAGATTTGTTACAGGGTGACCTGTTCTCTAGCTGTGATCTTACCACTTCAAATGGATGTAATTTGAATAAATTTTGTATGGTAAAGGATCAATAAAATGATTTTTTTTTAAGAGTTCAGACTTGTGGATAGATTTTTTTCTTAGTGTTATACTGTGATGTAGCTAGTTTAAGGCTTAAAAACATTCTCCATTATTATGGAGAAGGATAACTAAAGTGTCGCATTGTATGGTTATCCACAGTTTGGGTTCTGAGTATGTCGAGTACCTGTGTGGGGCTCTGCGCACGACACCAGGCAGCAGAGCCTGTCATGCCCCTTTGGCCTTCTGCACAAGCCACTTCTGACGCCAATAAGTGCTGATTCTTTCAGGTCTGGGAATTACATGCCATGTTCTAGAGTCTGTATTTCTTAAAACACCATCCACAAGCAAGATGACAAGAACAACGATGCATAAATGCTTTATGATTCAAGAAACTTACTTGAATGTTGTTTAGAAATGGGCTCTACGAGTGGCATGTGGCAGCAAACTCTGCTAATCCCAGCACTCGGTGAGACTGAGGCAGGAGGAATGCAGGTTTGAGTCTAGCCCGGGCAACTTGGTGCCCCTCCATCTCAAAATTTTAAATAGGGCTAAGGATATAATTATGTGCTCTCTGGATTTGATCCCTATTACCACAGAGGGAAGAAAAGATAGCATTTAGTGTTCATTAAGATAAAGAATTTTTCTTTTTGTTCAGTTGTTTGGTTACTCAAAATGGCCATAAAATGGTCTGTAGTGTACTCTGCACTGATCTGTGTCTGCATTCTTTTTCTTTTTTATTACTAGAGATGAGCCTTGGAGCCTTCATACTGAGCTGCATCCTCTATCCTTTTCTTATTTTGAAACAGGATCTTAAATAATCACTCAATTGTAGCAGGCTCAGATTTGCGAGCCTGCTTCTGCTTCTCAGAGTGCTAGATTTACAGGCACATAACACCCAGAATCCAAATTTTAAAAATCCTGATTCCTCTCAGCAAGAGAAACTACGGTTACTTGGGAGAAAAACAGATGTTGGCTAAGAAACAAATACAGAGATCTTGAAAATAAACTAGCCACTTTGCTTTCTCAAACCTTTTGTAGAAGATGGAGTTGGAAGCCGAAACAAAACTAGGGAACATGCTGCTTTGCCAATAGCTTTAAAGCATCAGGGATGTGAATCTAAAGTGAACTGGGAGGATTCTCAGTCTCAGGCCAGTGCATCTGAAAAGGGGTGCTTGGAGAAGATTCCCCAGGCAAGTGAGATTCAAGTAGAAGATACTTTGTGTGTGTGTGTGTGTGTGTGTGTGTGTGTGTGTGTGTGTGCAGATGAGATACTTCGGTGGTCTAAGCACCTGCCTGGCAAGGACAAGGACCCAAGTTCGATCCCTGGTACCATGCTGTGGTGGCCCAGAGCTCTGGGTGTGCCTCACCAGCCACCAAAACTGGGCATAGTGGCTCATGCCCGTAATCCCAGCTCCGGGGAGGCTGAAACAGGAGGGTCACTATAAGTCCAACGGTCCCGTACCAAATAAATTTTTTAAAATCATTTTCCTAGGACCTATGGAGCTGGGGCCCCCAATTTATATATGAACTATAAGCCTCTCATGAAGAAAATGACTAAATTGCAGGCCGTGCACTAGGATGTCAAGAATTCCTGCACCCTGCACAGAACTACTCCACTTGAAGTCATTAAATTAAAGTAACATTTCTCAGCAGGTCGCCACATTCTGTAGAACATGAAGAGCTAAGCCTTTCAATCTGTGCTAAAAGCTGAAGCTTGAAGATTCAAAGTTTTGGGGGTTTGGGGTTTTTTTGTTGTTGTTGTTTTGTTTTGTTTTTTAGTGTATGTGGTACAGGATACGCAGCTCAAACTCTAGTGATCCTATTTTTAACTTTCTCAGCACTGATTACAGGCATGCACCATCATGCCAAGTCTCAGTAGCCAACTCAGCTTACCCAGGGGCAGGCCCGGTGCAGCACCACAAGGATCGAACCCTGGTTCCTGTGCTTGCAGGCTTAGTCCAGTGAGCTATCTTGCCGACCTGAAAGATAGAATTGATTAAAATATTATGAAATTACTGTAACACCAGACACTTGGAAGTGGAATTCATGGTGCTGGAACGTTTCAGGAGGGCCATGAGAAGCAGAAGCAATAGCTGTTCCTTGTTACCAAGGACTCTCTCCTCAGAAGCAGCTTTGGAAACCCCAGCAGTGCTTTTGCTAGGAAGTTTTAAATTTGGGCATTAGAATAGATAAAAGTTAATCCAAGACTGATGGACAGTGTCCATCTTCTCTTTCCTACATCAGCTGCAGTGACTGCACAAATGAGTAACACAGAAACAGAAATTTAAAAAGCAAGATAAGCCAACAAACCAACATCATTACTCAAGGTCTATTTTTTCAACTCTAGTAGAATCATGTGTCTTCAAATGATAATTATAGAGTGCAAGAGCAACCTCACATCTAATGAGAAGTCTTTATACTAATTCAATGATCAGTTTTATCTGTGTTTTGCTTTTTATTTAAAAGTCTCCAGACTCAAGGTTGGGGAGCTAGCTCAGTGGCATAAGTACCTGCCTAGCAAGTGCAAAGTCCTGAGTTTAAGCCCTGGTACCATTAAAAACAAAATGTTTCCATACTCATTCTAATGAGTTAGTTGGCTTTCTACTATAGCTGTCCAACCTTAGTTCTCCCATTCACATAGGCACATCTGAAGCCTTCCTCATCCTCTCATTCCAGAACCATAACCCGTCAAGAAATTAAGGTAAGCTTCTGAAAGCGTTCTGTCCATATTCTTTACTAGCACTGGAATTCTTTCCATTCTAACACACATTTGATGGGCTCATGGTAACTTTACACTCAGCTTATCTGCATAACATTGAGAGCAATGGAAATCACTAGGAAGGGGAAGTTTGGAGAACTCAATGTCTTCAATGTCTTTTGTCTTCAGTATTGGATAAAAAAAGAAAAATGGATTTGCTCTCATTAAATAGGGGAAGAATCAAATTGGCAGTAGCTTTAAAGAAGATACTCTGTTTCCTCCTTGAAAGTTTTCCCTTCGTATATAGACTATATCTTTGCTTTAAAACTCTTAAAGACTTTTTCTGCATAACCAAAGTCAGGCATTTAAATCAACTGAAGCCTAATTTGCACGGTATAGCTCACACCTAAATAGTCCTGAGCATCATAGAGAATAGAACCATTTACAAAATATTATCATATGCCTGTCTCTTCGTGTAAAGTCATTGTGACTCGTGACAAGAGCTGCAGGAGAACTAGTCAATCTGCAAATGACAGCGCAGTATATGGACAGTGCTATAAGTAGAAGAGGAAATGCATTTAGCTTTGCACCACACCCTGGAGACCCAAGGAACAAAAAAGCACTGCAGCCAGAAAGAGCTGAGATAATAACATCAGTGAATAAAAATTAAACAATGCTTGTAAGGGAGCATGTTCAAATGGATGCAAATGGGAAGTACGTTTGTGCGCATGTGAGTGTATGTAGGACTGGGGTGAGACAGAACCAAGCCGTTTTTAAAAAATCACAGCCCAATTCTGACCCTGGTGAGAAACAAAAGAATGAGTGTTTCTTGAGTTGAGAGGAAGTACCGTCATCATTACTTCAGGTATTAGATAGCATAACAGATGCTATTTAACAGGGACTGAGAGAGAAGGAGTGCTGAAGAAAAGGACAGACACAGGGACGGAATGGGGAAGGTACAAATATAGAAATGCTCTCATAGTCCTGAGGAGGAGAGACCCAGCAACTGGGAACAAAGAGTGGAACATGACTTCTGCTTCTGGAAATAGGGCCAAGTAGAAAGCCTTCCTGTTAACCAAACATCTAGATTCAGAAGAAAAGGCTGTTGCATTGTTGAGATAACAGGAAAGAGCCAGAAGAATATAAAAAGGTAACTGGACTGGAAGGTAAAGAAACAGGCACACATGAGAGGCGTGCCTCAGGGCAGCTGCCAGTATCGTGGCCCGTGTTGGAATTAGAAGCAAAGTTTGGGGCCAATGGAGAAAGGGAAAAAAAAGAATTACGGCTTGAGTGTTCCCAGGTATTGTAAGCTAGCTTTAGCGCTCCCTGACAGAATAGGTGTAGATTGCAAAGGAGGAATGGTATACCGTGGCTCCTGGTTTGGGTCCATGGTTGGCTGGTTTCACTGTTATGGCCTGAGGTGAGGCAGAGCATCCTGGTAGGGGGTGACAGTGGAAAGCTCACCTCTTGAGCATCAAATTTGTCAGAGTGGAGAAAGAATAAAGTAAAAATGTTAGATGTTAACAATGCAATAGTAGAGGAATTTTTTGAGAGAAAAAAAAAAGTAATTGATTAAAATCAGTACATACAACTAGAGATATAAACTAAAAAGCAAACTTGACAAAACTATTTTGAATGGAGCACAAGAAAAAGATGAAAACTAAAAATATTAAAAGATGTGTGTCAGGGATTGAAATTTTTGTGTAGAAAGCCAGGAAATATATATTTTATGTGTTGTTGGGCAGAAGGTCTTTGTCAAAGCTATTAAATTCTGTCTCTAAAACGAGCCATAAGCCTTATGTAAATAAATGAGCATGACTATGTTTCAATAAAATTTTATATATGGATGATAAAATTTTATTTTTGAGGTAATGTTCACTTATATCATGAAGTTATGTTCTCACTTAATTCACTTTTAAAAAATCATTTTTGTTTCATTGATTGTACAAAACAAGTGGTACACAGTGTCTCATCCAACATGGGCAGAGAGAGAAAGCTATTACTGACCCTTACAACACGATGAAAAGCTGAACAATCTGAAAACCAACAGCTGCTCTTAGATCTACCAATGAAATCAGATCCTGGATGCTGGAAAACTGGAAAGACAAGCATGAAAATTCACAGCCTACCAGAGCAAAATGGCCACAAGAACTAGCATCTTGTAGGAAAACTAAAGAATGTAACTGCTGGAGTCTGGGCATGGACTAAGTTGAGAAACTTTCTGGATGATACAGATTCAAAAAACACCCTTATCTATTGTAAATCTGCACTGTGGAGGAGAATTGGCTGAGCATTCTGGTCTCCTTAACAGAGACCTTCTCAGAGGAAAGCTATTGCACCAGAGCCTGAGGAAAGTGGAAGAATGGAGTTACCCATCCAACCCCACCTGAGGGAGAAAAAAGGGAAAGAAAGAAAGAAGGGCAGGACAGAGGAGGAAAAAGGAAGGGTTAAAAATAAGAAAAGAAAGAAAGAAAACCCAAAGATGACAGAAGAGATAAAATAAGTGCACTAGAGGAAATGTTAGTCTCTAACATTATACCTGCAGCCAACAGCCTAACTGCTGACCAGATAAGCACAAAACTTCCTACTAAAACCCTATCTTCCTTGATTCCTCAGAAATTAGAAAGCATACTAAGAGGCAGATTACAAAGTCTGAAGTGCCAAAGCAAGCACCAGAATCAGACTCAGATGTGATAGAGGTCTGGGAATTGACAGAATTTCAAATAGCTGTGATTAATATGCTGAAAGTTTCAGTGGGTTTTTTAGTTCATCAGCACACTGGACTTTACAGATTAAAGAATCCAGGTATTTTCCATGTCAGTCGGTATTTCCCAAACTGAACACTAAAGAAAAAAAGAGAATGAATAAAATGAAACAAAAATATACATTGATAGTGGGAAAAGTCCAAAAGATGTGATAATACACATGTAATCAGAATACCAGCAAAAAGAAAACAGAATGGAGCAGAGGAAATATTTGAAGTAATACTACTGGCTGAGGATTTTCCAAAGCAGTGACAAAAATCCAACCACAGGTCCTGGAAGTTCACAGAAATACAGACGAATTTTTTTTAAATCCGCCTCTAGGCACACCAATTTGAACTATAGAAAAGCAAAGATAAAGAGAAAAGTGTGAAAAAAGATTCATGAGAGTAGGCTAGGAGGAGAATATACAGAAGAGCTTGGAGGAGAATCACATCAGAATTCTCAGAAACCATGCAAACGACAAGAGTACGATGAAATATTCAAAGTGACAAAAAGTAAAAGCCAGCAACATACATACAGTAGCCCATAAAATTGTCCTCCAAAATGAAGGAGAAATAAAAACTTCTTCAGGCAAAAATTGAGGAAATCTGTTGCCAAGAGATTTGCTTTGCAAGCAATAAGGAAAATTATATAGATCAAAGATTTTGATGTACACAGAGGAGTTGGATAACTGGAAAGAGTGATATGAGTGTCATAAAGGATGTCATAAAGAAAATGACTACTCTTCTGTTACAAGGAAACTGCACGACATGTGAAGCAGAATGCAGGTTACATACCTGTTATCCAATATGTTGGAGATCAGAAGTGTCTTAGATTGTAGGTTTTTGAAGCATTTAGATTGTGGATTTGAAGCATTTGCATATTGTCTTAGCTACATTTCTCACTGCTGAGATAAAATACCCAATACCCTTAAATTAGGGAAGAAAAGGTTTATTTAGTTCACAGTTTGAAGAGGTTTCAGTTCCTGATCGGCTGTCAATGAAATATTTGTGAGTAGAAGCTAACACAAAATCAGGCCCATGTTTCATGGGCTGGGGAGATAGCTCAGTGGTCTAAGCACCTGCCTGGTAAGTACAAGGACCCAGGTTTGATCCCCAGTACCTTGTGCTGTGCTGGCCCCATGCTGAGCTAGTCACCGAAACCCAGCCTGGTGGCGCACTGTGTCATTCCAGCCCTGAGGAGGCTGAGAGAGGAGGATCACTATGAGTCTGCAGAGCAAGACTCAGTGCCAAATAAATAAGAGATTAAAAGAAAAAAAATATATTTTCATCTATATACATTGTACACATAGCCTGAAATAGCTTTATGAATTGATTTTGGCACAGCTGTACTCTGTGACCTGTGGCATGAAGTCAGGGGCAGAATTTTCCACTGTGGCAGCAGACCAGCACTCAAAAGCATTTCACATGTAAAGTTATCCAATTAGGGATGTTTAAACTGTAGCATTACTTGAAAATGGTCTTAGGTCCAGTGTAAATGTGTATTCCACAATATATGGCAACTAGCACAACACTTTTAAAGAAGTGTAATCAATGTTAAGAAAGGAAAAAAAGTGAGTTTGAACCCCTGTCCTGCCCCCCCCAAAAAAGGAGAAAAAGCTGGGGAGATAGTTCAGCAGATTAGAGTACCTGCGTAGGCAGACTGAGGAGCCAGGGACCTGCTGTGCCAGCCCCACCCCCAGGGCTTGCTGAGATAGCAGTTGAGACTGGGCATGGTGGCACACACCTATAATCCTAGCACTTAGGAAGCTGAAAACAGGCAGATCACTATAAATCTGAGTTGCGTAGTGAGACTCTGTAGAACCTGTGCATTTTCAAAAAGAAAAAGAGCTGGGCGTGGTGGCTCATACCTGTAATCCCAGCACTTGGGAGGCTGAGGCAGGAAGATCGGTGCGAGTTTGAGACCAGCCTGGGCTACAAAAGTGAGCTCAAGGCCAGCCTCAACTGCATAGAGAAACCCTGTCTCAAAAAGACCAAAAAAAAAAGAAAGAAAGAAAGAAAGAAAAGAAAAAGAAAAAGAGCCAGGCATGGTAGCACACGCCCATAATCCCAGCATTTGGGAGGCTGAGGAAGGAGGATCAGTGCTAGTTCTAGACCAGCCTGAGTGACAAAAGTGAGCTCAAGGCCGGCCTGAACTGCATAGCAGGACCCTGTCTTAAAAGACAAAAAAGAAAAAGAAAAACAAGAAGAAAGGAGAAAAAATAGAATCATACAAAAGTACTTGATTAAAATTGGAAAAGAGAAAATAATTTGATTGATGAAAGAAATAGATCAATCAAAAGACAATAATAACAAATACAGTAGATATTAATCCCACTATGTCAAGAAGTCACTTAAAATATCAGTAACCTCAATATACCCACTAAAGTCAGAAATTATCAAAGGGAATTAAATATAAGAATTAACTATATATTACCCATGAGAAATCCATTTTAAATATATGAAAAGTCGATAGCTAACATCATACCTAAAAGTGAAATACTGTAAGTTTTTTCTCTATGATCAGAAACAAGACTCTTGCTATAGCTATTAAATTTTCATACTCTTGGGCCAACAAGATGGCTCAGCTTAGGCAACCACAGGGACTGTGGTTTGATCCCTGAAACCACATGCTGTACCAACCCCACCCCCACAGCAAGCTGAAGCAGCCATACTACCAAAAGAAAAAGAAAGAAAGAAATATTTCTACTTCAAATTCTAGGTGGAGAAGTTAGATAAGAAAAAATAAAAAGATGAATGGGAAAAGGTAAAACCATTTCTGTTTCCAAAAATATGATTTTTATGTAGGGAATTAGAAAGAATATATATGCCAAATAACCATTTTTTTTTTTTAAGGAACAAAAGATTTGAAGATACAGTCTCTGAAGAAATCATACAAATAGTCAACAAATATATGCAAATGTTTTCAGCCTCACTAATCATCAGGGAAATACAAGTTAACACCACTATGAGATATCACCAGACACTTGTTAGAATGGCTACTATAAAAAAACAAAAATGATAACAAATGTTGATAAACTTGTAAATAGAAATTGGAGCAAGTGAAATCATAAAATGATTCCATTGCTATGTGTCTTGGCTAGTATCTAGATATTCCCCCCCTACACCTCATGCCCTCATAGATGGAGCTCTTCTTTTCAGAGCTGGCTGCATCTAAGGTGTGTGATACTGGATTTAAGAGTATATGATGATTATTAGTCCACTGAGGAATTAGGATAGTTCTGGGTGTGACCAAATGGGTGTGGTGAAAAGAGGAGCTCCTGGGTTCTGTGACATCGTCCAAAAAGTTTGTCGCGTAGGTGGAATAAAAAGGAAAGGCAGTCTCAGTCCTACTGCTTGCTGCTTCACTGCTTTCTTCTTGCTTTGTCATGAACTGTTTCTCCTCTGCCATGCTAGCCTGCCTTAGAGCCAGCTGACTATGGACTGAACTCTCCATAAACTCTGGACCAAAATAAATCTTCCCTTCTGACTGAGTGTTGAGCATTTTGTCTGGGTCACAAAAAAAAAAAAAAAAGTAACTAAGACACTATGGGAAATAGTACGGTGGTTCCTCAAATAACTAAAAGTAAAATTACCATGTGATTAAATAGTCTTATTTCTGAATATTTATTCAAAAGTCAGGATTTCAAAGACATGCTTATATTCCCATATTTATCACAGCATTATTCCCAATAGCAAAGGTATGGAAACAACTTAAATGCCCATCAGTGAATGAGTGGATAAAGAAAAGATGGAATATACATAAAATGAAATGGTACTCTCCCTTCAAACACCAGAAAATCCTACCCTATGTGACTTTTGGGGCATTATTCTAAGTCACAGAAGAGCAAATACTGCATGATCCAACTTATGTGAATATCAGAAATAGTCAAACACATGGAAGTAGGTAGTAGAATAGGATTGTCAAGGGATCACGGAGAAAGACATGGTGAGTTTCCAGTCAAGTCTACAGCTTGAGTTATAAAAATGATTAAGTTTTACAGATACACTGTACAACATTGTGCCTACAGCTTGATAGTGCATGCTCACAAATTTGTAAGAAAAGTACATCTCATGTTAAGTATTTTTACCATGATAAATTTTTATTTTTTGAAATGGAGCCTTGCTGAGTAGTTTAGTTTGGCCTTAAATTCATGTATCTCAGGCTGGCCTCAAACCCATGACGGTCTTACTGCTTTAGCTTCCCAAGTCCTGAAATTATAGGTGTCTTTGTCTGACTCCAAAGCTTTTACAATGAGTTAAAGAGATTGAGAAAGGCACACCATTCAATAACTAATCAAGGAGAAAGGTTAGAGAAGTTAAATTAACTTTATCAGAACATATAAAAGTAATCAGGTGTGGAGATCATTATATAAAACCTAAGAGGCTCACCAGACATGGTGGTGCATCTCTATAATGCTAGCACTCAGAAGGCTGATGCAGGCAAATCAACAAGAGTTCAAGGCAAACTTGGGCTATGTGGTGAATTCAGGGCCAACTGGACTACTGAGTGAGACCTTTTCTCAAACAAACAAAAATAATATGATCAATTCTCCAAGAAGACATAATAATCCTTAGTGTATGCACCAAAAAAAAAAAGTATCGAAATACATATAGCAAAACTTTGGAAAACTATGAAGAGAAACAGATGAATCTGTATTATAGTTGAACACTTCACTATACTTACATTAGTAATTAACAGATTCAGTAGGCATGTAATCCTAAACACCATCTAATTGACAGGTGTAGAATATTTCATTCAACAATAGAAAGATGCACAGTATTGTCAAGCTCAGGTGGAATATTTGTAAATTAGACCACTTTGTAAGCTACAAACAAATTTTAACAGATATAAAAGACAAAGAAGCACAGAAAATATATTATTAGATCATAAAAAATTAGAAATCAGTGAAATGTACCTTAAAAAATATAAATTCTTAGAAATTCAATAACACACTTCTAAATAACATAGAAGTCCAAGAATTCTCAAGAGAGGGTGGAGAGATAGCTCAGTGAACTAAGGGCCTGCCTAGGCAAAGAAACGGGCCAGGATTCAATCCCCAGTCCCCCTGCATGTTATGCCAGCCCTGCCCTTGACGTGCTGAGCCTGCAACCCTGTCCAGTAGTGGTGCCGCACTCCTCGAATCCCACCACTGGGGAGGCAGAAAATAGGAAGATCACTATGAATCTGAGCTACGTAGTGAGGGGCTGTATCAAATACATAATTTTTTTAAAAAGCAAGGAATTCACAAGGGAAAATTTTAAACATTTTTAGGTAAACAAAAATGAAAATAAAAAAAGAAAATAGAATTTAAAAATTTATAAAATAAAGTGAAAGCAGTGCTTATGAGATACATCAGAAAAGAAAAACGAGGGACCAGGGATACAGTTCAATGACACAATGCCGGCCTAGTAAACACAAGGTTCTGAGCTCAATTCCTAGTACAAAATGAAAAAAGAGAAAAGATCTAAAAACTACCACCCAAATTTTTGCCTTAAAGATACAGAAAAAGAACAAATTATTTCTTAAGTAAGCAGAAAAACGTGCCAAGGAAAAAGAGAGCAGCGGGCCCAGCAGGATGGCTCTGTGGTCTAAAGTGCCTGCTTAGGAAAGCTTAGATGGCTGCAGGGACCATGGTTTGATCCCCAGCACCACATGCTGTGCCAGCCCTGCCCTTAGGCTATGGAAAGTAACCAGGCTATGGGAAGTAACTAACTACTAATTCAATAATTCTGATAAAAATAAATAAACAAACAAAAGATCTGAAACAAGAAAAAATAAATAAATAAAACAAGAGCAGAAATTAGTGAATTTGGCAATAGGAACTCGATAAAGAACATCAATAAAATCAAATCATAGAAAAAAATCAATAAAATTGATAGATGCCTAAATGAAAGACTGACAACCAGCACAGGTCTTGAGTACATTAAAAACAATAAAGTTCTCCACATTGAGGACCTTAATGAAATGAACCAATTCTCTCAAGCCACAATCTACCAAAGCTCACACAAGAAGTAGATCATCTGTGTAGATTTACATGTATCAGAATTATTGAATTAGTAGTTACCTTCCGTAGCCTGGTCACAGATGGATTTGCCAGTGAATCCAACCAAACACTTAAAAGAGAAATTGTACCATCTGACTATGATTTATTTTTATTTGTCTATCTATCTATCTATCTATCTATCGTGGTACCAGGGATCAAACTTCAGACCCTGACCTTGCAAGACAAGCACTTATAACACGGAGCTATATCCCCAGCCATATCTATGATATTTCCAGAAACAGTAACAAAGGGACTACTTCCTAACTCATTCTAGGATGCTACTATTGCCCTCCTACCAAAGCCAGACAGGACTTTACAAGAATGGAAAAGTAGAGACATATATCACTCTTGGATAAACAGGCAAAAAACCTTGAGAAAATAGAGCCTCCAGTGCAACAATCTATACAATTTATGCACCAGAATAGCAGGTGTCTCACTTACATCTTCCTCATCACTAGGAAAAAATACCTGACACCCAAAATTAGGAAAGGAAAGGTTTACTTAGCTCACAATTAGTGGAGGTTTCATTCCATACTTGGATGACTCCAAGGCAGTGGCACATGGTGGAGGACAGCAATTCATGACAGCAGAAAACAGTGAAGAGCAAAGGGAGGCGCAGCAGCCACCAAGTATATCAGGCTAGTTCAATATTCAAAAATCAACTCATGCAATCCATCAGGTCAGTAGACTAAAGAAAAATATCATGTAATCTTATCAATAGATGTAGTAAAAATGTCTCACAAAATCTAATGCCTATTTTCAATAAAGACCTAATAGCAGCTACAAAGAGGAAATTTCTCAACTTGCTAACAAAATCCTGATGACTAATATCATATGATGAGAAAGTAGATGCTTTCTCCTCTAAAATCAGGAACATGGAAAAGATAGTTCCTCTCAGCAATTCTATTAAACATTAAGTTGGTAGTCCTGACTACTACAATAAGACCAGGAAAACAGAAGA